>WAAG01026767.1:87820-99381 GCA_013390105.1 Tichodroma muraria | reverse complement strand
ATTTCTTTTTTATATTTTTATTATTTCTCTTACTCTATCATTTACATTTTATATCTATTATATATTTTATTACCTACATTTTAATTATTTTGTTAATAGTATTTTGCTATTTATGCTGTACATTATTCGTAATTTTATTTTTGTGTCATATTTGTACACATATAATTCTATTTTTTGCATATTCTATATTCTATACATTTTTATTTATTGTTTCAATGATTTAATTCTTTCCGCCCCTTTTATATTCCAAGGGCCTGAAATAAGAAATTCCTACAGAACTGGGGAACCCAAACCAGAAATTTTGGGGAAATCCCTGCAAAGACTTTGGAAGTTTTGATGATTTCAAATCCGTATTTAATTTATTTCCCTAAAAATCCGTATTTCCACTGTTCAATCTGCATTTTCCCTATTAAATCCATGTTTATTTCCCTAAAATCCATATTTCCACTGTTCAATCCGTGTTTTCCTTATCAAATCCATATTGATATCCCTAAAAAATCCGTATTTCCACCGTTCAATCTGTGTTTTCCTTATTAAATCCATATCTATTTCCCTAAACTCCAGGCAGGATGGATTTGGCTCAGGCACGGTTTGGGATAAATTGATCCAATCCTGCTAAAATTTGGGATTTATATCCCAAATGATGTCCAAGTGCTTCGGGATCCAGCGGATCCATCTCCAACAGGAGCTGCAGTGCTCCCAGGAAATCATGGAATACGGGACCATTCCATGGAAAATCCGCCTTTTCCCCCTTTTTTAATCAGATTTTTTTTAGCCAGCCCTGGAAATTCCCCTTCCGGATAACAAGGAAACAATTCCCAATTCCTTTTCCTCCGTCTGGGGAAGCGACAAAATTTGGGATGGGGCCATAAAATTTGGGATGGAGCCATAAAATTTGGGCTGGATGCACGTTCCACAGCAGGTCCGGGCAGGAAGCGGGGAAGGAATCCATGGAAACCTTGGGGGGAATTTCGGGAGATGGAACGTAATTAACACCAATTAGAATTTGGCCGGGATTCCGGAGCTCTGCTCCTGGGAGAGGCCCAGCTGGGACTAGGGACACGCAGCTCCTCAGCTGGTGGGAATAATTCCGACTCTGTCATCCCGAACGGGGGAAAATTGGGATCCTCGGAAGGAGGAATTTGATCGGCAAATTCCAGGAGGTCAGGAAAAAGCAGCTTCCCACTCCTCACCCAGCTGGTTCCTCTCTGGAGGAAGGAAATGGAAAAATTCCTTTTGGGAAACAGAAAAAACAAACATTGATTGATATAAAAGGTGAATAATGAATTTAAGGGAAAAACTCCTGGAAATCCAATGGAATACAAAAAAAATCCCATAACAATCCAGTTTTCTGCAGTGTTTTTCCAGAACAGGGATTTTTTTTCCTCCAAGTTTGTTGTTATTCCCATGAAAAATGGGACTGAGGGAGTGGGGGAGGGGGTTGTTCGGATTTGGAATGCTTTGTAGTGCTGGGATCCTCTGGATCAGGGAATTCTTCATTTCTTTGGGAATGCCCTGACCCCATGAACACCACATGGGACAGAAATCCCTGCGGCATCACGGATCTGCTCCAGATCCACATCCCGGTGTCCTGGTGGGTTGTGCCTTCCTTGGATCTGCAGCCCAGCCTGAAGCGGGGGATTTTTTGGGATGAAGGGCTCAGCCAGCTCCAAGATTTCCCCAAACTGTAGGAATCAGGAGCGTGAGGGAAATCCAGAGGTCACTCAGTCCTTGCCCTGGGGCGGGATGAGCATTCCCTGCGTCATTCCTGATCTTGTCAAAACCATTCCCGAAAACCTCCAGCAACAGCGGCAGCTCCTTCACCCCTTTCCCGGCAATCCATTCTTTTCCCTTATCTCTTTTTTCCCTCCCATCCATCTCTCACACTGGAATTCCAATCCCAGACTCCTCACCCCAAGGAGGGAGCTGTGGTGGGATCATCCTCTTCCTCACCATCCCTCTTTCCTTCACCCTTCACACGGTCTCCCCCTCATCCCAGATTTTCTCCTGGTCACCTCCAGGGTGGAATTCCGGGGTCGGGTTCCCTCATCTGACTGCTGCCACCTCATTCCCAGGGACGTGGGCACAAATCCCGGTCTCCTGCTCCTTCATTCCCACTTTTCACCCCCTCCTGCCCTGTCCATCCCTCCTGTCCTCCAGGGATCCTCACCCCTGTTTCCTCAGACTCGCTGTTCCGGTTGGTTTGGGGAGGGATATCATGGAGGTGGTTTTTCTTTTGGGATGAGGGTGATTTTCCAAGGATCAAGGAGCCGCAGGAGCCGGAGATAAGGATCAGAGTAACTCGGGCAGGGTGTGGGAGGCGGGAGAGCGGCGGCTCCAGCCTTAATCTCGGCCTCTGTGAGTCAGACCCAGCCTCTGCCCAGGTCAGGTCAGGCTTGAATTTAAACCCAGCCTGGGCTGGGGGCACCCGTGGGTGTCCAAGCCATGTTCAGGTCCTGGAATTCTGTGGTGGATCAGGACTTCCAAAGCTTTCTCCAGTTAATCAAGGGAAATTAAGGAAGGGGAATTCCAGGAACTTCACTGCAAACCCCATTCCAGGAACATCCCTGTCCCCATCCTGCTCGTGGGGACAGGGCTGGAGGTGGCAGATTTGTGTCCTGAACCAAAGTCCCTCCTGTGCCACGGCATGCCAGGGCCACTGATCCCAGGATTCTGGAGCCCCTCTGCTCTGGAGCCAGGCTGGCAGAGCTGGGAATGTTCCCCTGGAGAAGGGAAGGCTCCAGGGAGAGCTCCGAGCCCCTGGCAGAGCCTGGATGGGCTCCAGGAGAGCTGGAGAGGGACTGGGGACAAGGGATGGAGGGACAGGAGGCAGGGAATGGCTCCCACTGGGAAAGGGGAGCTTGGGCTGGGATGCTGGGAAGGAATGGGTGTCTGGGAGGGTGGGGAGGGTCTGGAATGGAATTCCCAGAGCAGCTGGGGCTTCCCCTGGATCCCTGGGAATGTCCAAGGCCAGGCTGGATGGGATTTGGACCCACCTGGCATGGTGGGAGATGTCCCTGCCCATGGATGGGATGGGATGGGATGGGGTGGGATGGGATGGGATGGGATGGGGTGGGATGGGGTGGGATGGGGAGGGNATGGGATGGGATGGGATGGGATGGGATGGGATGGGATGGGATGGGATGGGATGGGATGGGAAGGGATGAGGTTTAAGGTCCCTTCCCACCCAATCCATGATTTTATGTCAAGATCTGTGTGGCCAAGAAAAGCCAAAAAAAGAGACATTGCTTCCCCTAAACCAGGAATTTCACTGTGTTGACCCCAGGGAACCTCCCAATCCCTCTCTTCCCCCTTTTCCCCTGGACCGCTCCTCCTGAAGCAGCACAGGGACCCCTTTGGGGAGACACCAGAGCAGAATCCCCGGATGAGGCAGAAACCCCAAGTTCGGCCACTTCTGCAGCCATTCCGAGCGAGGATTTTGCAAGAGCGGGTGTGGGATCCCTGGCTCGGCTCCAGCTGCGCTGATCCCATGGAAGCCTGGCGAAGAGAAACCCCAAATCCAAACAACACCTCCACACCCCCTACTCCTGCAATTTGGGATGGGTCCAATCATTTCCCGGAGCTGCTGCACTGTTGATTTTTTAGGAGTGGATGAGGTGATTATCCAAGTGTTAACGAGATAAAAATTATGGGTGAATATCCCAGAGGTTTTTTTGGGATTTGTGCTGCTGTGGGTGACGGGAGGATGGATAAGCTGGGCTTTGCTGAGCTCCTGGCTCTGCAAATCCCCACAATTGTTTGCACCAAGCTCTGGAATCAAAGCTGCTCCATAAATGGGAGTTATTAATAATCCTAATTATTGGATGTTGGAAAATTGGCGCTGGGTGTTTTCCCATTAAAAAACAAAAGGAGAGGGATGGAGCCCTTTCAACTTTTGCCTGGGAATATTAAGTTCATTTATAAAAAAATATTAAGGAGTCACCTCAAGGAGCCTGGAATTTGGGGGTTGTTCCTGGGGATTTTATCTTGCCACGAAAACAATTCCCAAACTCAAAGGGGAGAATTTTCAGGAGCGGGAATTTAATCCCAATTTTATAATTCCTGACACTTGCGTTGTCCCTCTTCATCCCGATGGATCATAAATCACTGGAATGGAGGGAAGGGGGTGCTCCCCTCCCGTTCGGATGGGGTGGGACTCGGGGATCGTCCCGTGCCAGCGGGATGAAGCAACAGCTCGTTTGGGAGGTGAAGTCATGGGATCACAGGAATTAGGGCTGGGAAAAAGCTCATTAAGGAATTTGCTCCATCCCTCTACCCCTACGTGCTCGTGGCTCTGTCCCGAGCTTTGTCCGGACTGGTTGGGAACATCCCAGGGGAGCGGGAGGAAACATCTCCAAACGAAACTGCAGCGCGGCAAGCGGGAGCAGACCCAGCAGCTGAAGCCCGGCCAGGAACGGGAATTTTTTCCTCCTGGGGGGAAAAAAACCCCTAAACAAACACCAGGAGAGGAAAAAAAAAAAAAGCTTTGGAATTTAAAGTGTTGGGGAGTTTTAAAACATCGGGTTTGCGAGCTAGAATTTGGTTACGAAGGTTAGCAGGATTTAACTTGATAATTTTAGGATGTAATGTTGTGAGGTAATGTTTGTGATGTTAAGAGGTGATCGGCTAGGAAAGGTTTAAAGTGTAATAATGCGGATTAGCTTAGCATTGGCTTAATAGCATAAATATTTAATTAGCGGAATTCTATTGGTTTACGGAGCCCTAAGCAGTTTGATGAGGAGAAATTCTGTAACTCTCGGTTTTTATTTTTATCCATTTTTATGTGAGAGGGATTTACTCTCCCCCTGTTTCTGTAGAAGGTAAGAGAATAAATTGCACTTCCCCACGAAATTCCGAAGTTCCGTTTCTCCCTTTCGAGAAGAAATCCCCGCACCCGAAAAGCGAAGCGGGAAATCGTTAGGGGAGAACCTTGAACTCACAAAAATGCCACGGAATCGCCGGGCTGCCAGGCTTGGAATGAGCCTCCAGCAGCACAAGTGTTAAATCCCGGGATCTTTTTAGGTGGGGAAACCCCTCTAGGGTCGAGTCTAACCCGGCCAGATCCACCCAGCTAGCTTTTCCTGCAGATTTCCTCTCGGATCCCAGCCAATCCCATCGTTTTTCCGTGTGGCAGAGAGGCTGTAAATTCCACAGGGAGCAGGAATGCTGGGGCACCTCAGGAATGGAGTTCACGAGCCTGGAATGAGCGTCGCTCCCACAAAGGTCGTTCCAGGTCAGGGAAGCAGGCCTGGGGATCCGCGGTGGGAGGAAGACGCCTCGGAAGCCGTGGAGGTGCTGTTATTGGAAAACTGTCCAAAGCAGGGCTGGAAGAGTGGATTCCAGCATGGAAAAGTGTCCCGTGCTGTGTGTGCAGGGGGTGGGGGAGCCACCTGGAGCCCCCAAAATCTGGGATGTGCTGGGATGGGAAGTGGTGGGGGAAGAAAAAGGGATTTTTATCAGATTTCTGTGTCCACGGAGAAATTCCTCACCCTTTTGGGCCTCTGGAATGTCACAGAGGCAGCAAATCCAAGGTGCTGCTGTCCCCTTCATCCCCAAATTCCCAGCAAAAACCAAGCCAGGCCTTTTACTGGACAAATCCTCCCATTTTTCCTAAACCTTCCCTTGACTAAACCCTCCTTGCCCTCAGTGGCTGTTTCCTCTTTTTTCACTCAATTCCAATGGATTTGGAATTCCCTTGCCCCCAAATGCCCAACAAAACCCCAGCCAGGCCTTTTCCTGGACAAATCCTCCTGTTTTTCCTAAACCTTCCCTTGGCCAAACCCTCCCTGGCCTCACTGGCTGTTGTCTCCATTTGCACTCCAGACAATTCCAATGGATTTGGAATTCCCTTGCCCCCACACTCCCTCTGCCCCCAAATTCCCAGCAGAACTCCAGCCAGGCCTTTTCTTGGATAAATCCTCCCGTTCTCCCTGGACCTTCCCTTGGCTAAACCCTCCCTGGCCTCAGTGGCTGCTTCCTCCTTTTTCACTCAATTCCAATGGATTTTTTTTCCTCTGGGATAAGCCAATTCCTCAGGCTCCATTTGGGATCCTCGCTGCAGGGCGACCCTTTGGCAATCTGGGAATGAAGCTTTGTTTCCTGGATAAATCTTCCCATCCTTCTAAACTTCCCTGGCCTCAGTGGCTGTTTCCTCCTTTTTCTCTCCATTCCGGAGGATTTTTTGCCCCTGGGATCAATCAACTCCTCGGGCTCCATTTGGGATCCCAGCCTGAGGGTGACCCTTTGGCAATCCGGGAATGAAACGTGGAGTCCAGGCAGGACGGGAAGGAATCATCTGGGCCAACGCCAGTTTTTTGGGAATGCTGCCTTGACACACCCACTTTTTTCCAGGATCGACCTTCCCGCCTGGGGACATTTAGCGCACAATGGCTGGCACGGTGGGGCCCTAATTTTCCGGACAATTATGGGGAAGCGGCATCTGCCACATTCCTGCCCCGCTCCTTTGATGCCGGCTGATTTCACAGCACTTAATGACAGGACATGGACCAGGGGAAGATCCTCACCCTCTGGAATCAGCCCCCATTCCCGCAGCCCCATTCCTCCCTCCGTGTATTTATAGCTAGGATTTGATTCCCTCCCCACAGCTGCTGGAGTTGTTTTGAGCCTCGTTACTCCGGGCCCTTAATTAAAGCGCCCTCGTTAATTATCTCAGGGGACACTCCTTCAGCAATTATAAGCTGGAGAGTGAGGATGGCTGCTCCCATTTTCCAAAGGCTTGGGAGATGTTCAGCAGGATCGGTCAGGTACTTGGGATTTGCTTTTTCCATACCTAGAACAACTTTTTTCCCCATATTTTGTGTTTTTTACGGGTGGATCAAGGCTAATCCTGGGCCTTCTTTCTTTTCCCTGCGAGCAGCCAGGTGGGAAAAAAAATCCATTGATTTTAGGGGATCCCTTGGTTTTCAGTGGATCCGTCATCACCTGTCCATGGATTTTCAGTCTGCCCATGGATTATAGTCCGTCCATCGTGAGGAAAAGCTTTGGAGGTTGAGGAGATGATTTGGGCATTCCTTGGAGCCTCTGGAAGTGAAGGAGCTGGGGGAAAGGACCAACAAATGGCCCAGTAGCCAGGAAACATCCTTGGGAAGTCCTTTTGGAATCCTTGGGAATTGTCTGGGAATTAAAAACCTCCCAGATTGGATTTCTGAGGAGCTGAGGGAGTTTTCTGCCTTCCCATCCCTGTTTTCCTTGCTCCTCTGAGGCTGGGAAGTGCCAGTCCCGCTTCCCGTGAGCCTGAGACACCCAGGAGCACCTTAATCCGGGATCTGAGTGCCTTATCCTGGGATGGCTCCCAGGACAAATGGAACCCGCAGTGTTCCCGACCCTCGTCCAACCCACAGAAGCACAAATCCCCTCTCCAAGCCATCCCTGTTTTCCTGAAGCTTCTCCCAAAGCACTGGGCAAACCCCGGCCCGCCCAGTGCAGCCACAAATCCCGACCAGCTCCTGCTGCTATCCCAAAAATGAGCTGGAAGGAGCCTTCTCGGGGGGTCTCAGCATTCCAGGGGTGTCGTGTCCCTCTCAAGGCCATGGATTTGCTCTCCTCCAGGCAGGAGAAGCTCAGATTTTCCTTGGTGAAGGTTTAAATCCGCTGCCTCATCCTCCTGGCAGGACAAATCCAGGTTGGATGGAGCTGATCCAGTGGGAATTGACCCTTCCCGTGGCAGGAGTTGAAACAAAATGGCCTTTAAGGTCCCTTCCGTCCCAAACTGTTCCGGGATTCTCTCGTTATCCCAGGAATCCATTTAAGTTTCATCCGCTGCAATGCTCCTGCTGCCTCTGCAGCAGATCCGTGCCAAAAACAGCCAAAAAAAACCCGGGAATCTGGAAGATGAAAGGGAAGGAATCCCCTGGAGGCAAACCCAGGTGGATCCAGGTCCCTTTTCCAGGTGAGGGAGCCACGGACTCACCTGAAGCTGGGATGAGGCATCGCTTCCACTTCCGCCTCCTCTGCCCTTCCCAAAAGTGCTGGAACTCGGGAAAAAGTCCCAGATTTTGGGGAAAAGAGTCCTTTGGAGTCCTGCAGGAATTCCTGAGGATTTGGATCCATCCTCTCCTCTCAGGAATGTTTTATCTGGGAAAACCCTGCACAGTTTGAGGGGATTTTGCTTGGAGAGGGATCAGGTGCAATATGGGATTTGCCTCCCATCTCCATCTTTTTTCCTTCATTTTTGGCTGGGATAAGCCTCTGCTGTGAGAGAAAAGTGGGAATTCCCTTCTAAGAGCTGCACGGAAATAGGAATTGATTCCTTAAATAATTAAATATAATTTAATTTAATTTTTAAGGCTTACCCAGGAGGCCTCCAAATCAATCCCTGTCCTGAAGACAGGATTCAACCTCCAGAAAATCCCATTATTTAAACAATTAAATCATTAAATAATGGTTTAATTAAACAATTAAACAATCAATTAAGTAATTGGTTCCTTAAATGATTAAATAAATCCGATCCTTAGGAAGGGGAAACCTCGGGGAGATACCAGGACAATGAAACAACAGAACGATAAATAAAATTCCCATAAATTAAATAATCCAATAAAATATTAGGTATGGAGTATATTTATAAACTTATCTTGAGGAAAACGCATGGAATATTTGGAGGAAAAAATTATTTATGTAATTTTTGATCTACAAAAGTGTTCATTTGGAGAAGGGGAAATGAAACAGCTTTTAAGGATAAAAGAAGGAAGGATTTGAGTTGTTCCCTGTGTCTAAAGTGGGTGGGAGAAGAAATCCCGGATGTAAAATTTAGATTGGGAAGAGAATGGACAACAAATTCAGGGAGGGTCCTGGCACCGCTGGTGCTCCAAGATCCCGCGGCGTCATTTCCATAGGAAAGGAGAAAATTTCCTTGGATAAACTGTCGTTGGTTTCTCCTTGTCTTGGTGGTTAATGGGATGGCCTGGAGGAATTCCAGGCAGGAATGATTTGCTTGAAATTCCCTCCTGTACTTTCTCCTGAGGGAATTACCCTGGAATTCTGCTGTGGGAATCACGGGGCACTCCAGAAAGGACGGAGGAAGGACAAGGGGAGGGTGGGGACAGGATTTGTCACCTTGAGGGGTTTTTCACAGCCCGGGTCTGGAGCTCCCTCACCATCAGGATTTCAGGGATCAGCTCCCGGGAATTCAGGAGACAACATTCCCACTTAATGGGCCCAGCTGGCTAAAAAGACTGGAGTTCCGCTGGAATTATTTGATAACTAAATTCCCATATTATAAAAGAAACAGAAAAAGTCTTTTAACAAATTTTTATTAATCCAGGATGATTTTCCATTAATCCAGGGATCTCTGGGAATGAGTGATCTCCATGTCCCCTTGGATTTCTTCTCCCTTATTTAGGGCTTCTCTATTTTTGTCCTTGTTCCTGGATGATTCCAGCATGTCCCTACATTTCCTCCTGAATTTGGGATCACACACGGATAACACATCAGTGGTAAATTCCATCCCTCCGGTTTCCTCTGGGAGCTTTTCCTTTTCCCTCTCATCTCCTGGGAGCTCCTGGAGAGGCTCTGGGCTCCAGCATTTTGGGATCCACAGCTCAGGAGTTTTGGACAACCCCAGCGACCAAACCTGACTGCAGATATCAACCAGGATCATGGAATTATGGAATATCCTGAGCTGGAAGAGATCCATAAGGATGGTCTAACTCAGCTCCTCTCAACCCTCCATCCCTGGAAATTCCATCCACTTTGAGATCCAGGCTCATTTTTCCTGGTGGGAGCCATGTGAGGGGGTTCAGGAGAACCCACGGTGTTGTGTTTCCGTGTTTATTTGCAGATAATTCCAGTTATTCCCAGCTGGAGAATTCCCAGCTGATGACTCCATCACCACGGACAGGGAAGGGCGGGAATCACTTGTCCCAGCAGTTGACCCTTTGTTTTCCAACACCTCTTAGGTGTCCCAGAGGGTCTGAAAGTCCCTGGGCACGCGTGGAGGGTTGGGATGAGCAGGGAACGACCCCAGGCTCCATCTCCGCCACTCAGGGCTTGACTTTAGGCTGAGGAACCCCGAGAGTGGGGTCCAGGATGGCGCAACAGGATTGGTTTTCCCGTTTTTTTTCCCCAGTCTGGGATGGCTCCACCCTCTGGAGGTGAGTTGTCCCTGTGAGCTCTCCCATTCTTTCGGGACAATGAGCCCTTAAACTCCCGGCACCGGGAAAAGGCCCAGCGGCTCCGGACTGAGCTGCTGACAGGGGAGGCGGTGAGGGTGGCGGCGGGGACGATGAACCGCGGTGAAGGACGCGATGGTGATCGGCCGTGGCCCTTTCTTCATCCACCTTCTCCAGGACAACTTTGTCCCGACCTCTCTTCCATTCCCGTCCAGGAATGACTTCCCGAGTTCTTCACCCCAAAGCTCTCCAGGCTTGGAATCACCTCAGGTTTGGGGACTCTTCCCTTTCTGCTCTGGATCTTCTGAACCAGGAGACTGGCAGGGCGCCCTGGAACCAAGCTGCAAACTCCCTGTGGAATTCCACATTTTATTTAGTTTTATTTAGTTTTATTTTGTTTTATTTTGTTTTATTTTTTCTTATTTTTTCTTATTTTGTTTTATTTTTTCTTATNAATCCAATTTTTTTGGGTTTTGGTTTTTTTTTTCATTTCATTTCATTTCATTTCATTTCATTTCACTTCGTTTCATTTCGTTTCGTTTTTCACTGTATTTCGTTTCATTTGATGCAATTCTCAGCACAGCCGGCTCCAGGTTATTCCCTCCCAGGGAGCTGCGGCACCCTCACTCCCAGAGGAGTTTCCAGGTCCATCCCAGAGTCATGGACACATTCCAAGGGCTGAGGGAGGAGAGGGAATCTTGTGTTTGTGTCTGTGTTTGTTTGTGGAAGACGGAGCAGCCCAGACTTCCAAGACATCCCAGAGAAATCCACACCCGGATGTGCTGGGACGGGACAATCGGTGTTGATCGCGTGGCCAAGGCTGTCCAGGTGTGGATGGAGACCCCGAGAGAGACTGCAGTTGGGAAGTTTTTCCAGCAGGGTTTTCTCAGGAGGCCTCCAAGTTAACCCCTGTCCTCCAGACAGAATTAAACCTCTGGAAAACCCCAACGGGTCCCTGCTGGCTCCGTCCTATGGAGCTCGATCCCAAAATCCAGGCTGGGATCCTCCTCCTCCTTGGGCATTTTTGGAGCTTAGCTGGAAGGCAGCACACAAAGTCTTGGCTGAAAGAACCTTAAGGATCATCCAAGTTTGGAACAGCTCTTCCTTCCCAGGAGAATCCGTTTTTCCCTGGGTCTCCTCACTTGTTCTGTGGTGTTAGCCCTGGAAAAATTTTTGTACTGGGTTTGGAGACGATCCGAAACAATCCAAAGCTTTTCTCGTGTGGGGATTTAGAACCAAAGGCCAGGAGAAGACCCTGGGTCGATCTTTGACTGTTAGAGATCCTCTGGAAAAATTCCTGGGTCCACCAGCTCCACCCCACTGATGGGAATTTGAAGATCTTCCCATCTTTTTTTTCCCAGCGTGCAAACCCTTAAATTGGGAATATTTTAAACGAGGGAAGTTTGGGAGGGAAGTCACCGACTGCCCATTGGG
>WAAG01026767.1:21916-68044 GCA_013390105.1 Tichodroma muraria | reverse complement strand
CCCTCAGTTCTGAGGGGAATTCAGCACCCCCAGAAGGCTGATCCCAATCCCAATCCCAACCCCAATCCTTTACTTCTGAGGGGATTGCAGCATTCCCAGATCCCAATCCCAGTCCTTCAGTTCTGGGTGAATTCAGCACCCCCAGAGCCCAATCCCAATCCTTCAATTCTAGGGGAATTCAGCACCACCAGATCCCAATCCCAATCCCAATCCCAATCCCAATCCTTCAATTCTGGGGGAATTCAGAACCCCAGAGCCCCAGTCCAAATCCTTCATTTCCTGGGGAAATTCAGCACCCCCAGATCCCAATCCCAATCCTTCAATTCTGGCCTGACAAGGAAAGGGGAACTCAGCACCCCCAGAGGGCAGATCCCAAACCCGAGGGAAGCCTTTCCTGGGAAAACCAACCCTGAATAATCCCGACAGCCCATCCCAGTTCCTCACTCTCCCGGAAGATGAACTTCGGGGCATTCCATGGGGGCAGGAGGGAGCCCAGGAGGTTTCCCCACACCAAACCCCCTTTGGCTCCAGGATCTCCCTGTTCCTCCCATTCCCATGAGGAATCCCAACCCCCCTAGCTGGGATCAGCATCTTTGGGAAATCTGATCACCTGGAGAGGCCACAACAATCCAGTGTCCCGACCCAGGGAAATCCCAAAAGGAAATTGGGGTAAGAGGCGGCTTTGGAATGCAACTGGAATTCCTCACCCCAAGGAAGTTTGGGATCCTCATTCCCAATGACTGGGAAAACTAAAAAAAACCACATTTTTTTCCATTTTTTAGATATTTTTCTCCCCCCCCATTTACCCCAAATATTCCCCAGAAATTCCCCAGATTCCTTCCCATATGTGAAAGCATGGATCTGTGACTGGGAAAACTAAAAAACCCTAATTTTTCCATTTTTTAGATAATTTTCTCCTCACAGTTCACCCCAAATATGAATTCCCAGGTTTCCTTCCCTTCCCATATGTAAAATCATGGATCTAGAACTGGAAAAGTTTCTAAAAAAACCTCTTACTATTTTTTTTTTTTAATTTTTGAACATCAGAATCCAGGCTTTTGTCTACCTCATCCAGAATTTCAAAACTTCATCCCATTTTTTCTCTGCCAGTGCTCAAAAAATGGGAATTCTTACAATCCCTCTCCTCCTTCCTAAGGAAAGATAACCAAGCCTGACTCCAAGGAAAAATAAAAAGAGCCTGGAGAAAACCGGGGCCATATTTTAGAGAGGATTATTTCTTTCCGCCCCCGGCCAAATCCAAGGTTTTCCATAGAAAAATCTAATTCCCACCCAAAAGAGAGCTGTGTTTTATGGATTGGGATGAGGGGTGGGATTTTTTTTGGATGCTGCTAATATTGGAGGGAAGAGCAAATGGGATTTTGCAAGGGAAGGCCACGGGTTTATTCTTCTCTCAATTTTTGGGACATTTTAAGATTCAAATGTTTAGATCTTTTTCTTGGAAATATTAAAGTTTTGGCAATGTTTATATTCACTGGGGTGTTCCTGACATATTCCGGGGTAATCTGAAGGAATTGAAGGGATTAGGGATTATATTTAGACACGGAATAAAGGACAGGGGAAAAAAAAAGGGGGGAAAAGAAAAAAAAACAATTTAAAAAACAAAATAAACCTCAATCCAGAGGATTTCAAATCAAAGTATTCCCAATTTGCTCAGGTTTTTTTCCGAAGCAAACAAATCCGATTATTCCTTTTGTGGGATTGGGGAATTTTCCCGAGGCTGCCAGTGGGATGAGATAAAGAAACACACACAGGGTGGGGTTTCCAATGGAAATCATTCTGTGATTCCATGTTTGGAAAAAGTGTGGAATGTTTGGAATTCCCAGTTCCAAGCACAGAGGGGCTGTGAGATATCCCAAAACTTTCTCCTCCAGCCTCCAACCTTTTCCCGAAGAATCCACGAGACGTTTTCCGAGGTAAAACACCCCACACGTCACCACGTGGGAATTAAAATTCCCAAAACCCAAAGACATTTCATTGATTAAAAAAAGCCCAAAATCCCAAAAATAAGAGATTCAACAGTGCAACGCTCTCCGTGGCGAAGAGCACGCCCTGAGTTTAAAACAATTCCCAAACAGAAAATCCCAGAATTCCATGGATGGGCGATTTCATCCCAAAAAAATAAAACCCCAAACGTGGCCCAGAGAGATGTAACAAACCTGGGTGTCATCCCGAGGCCGAATGGGGGAATTCAAAAAAATTAATTTTCCTCGAAAAGAGACTGCTTCTTTTTTGGATTAGGAAAAGAAAAATTAAAAAAAAAAAAAATTAGAAAAACAAAAATTAGAAAATTAGAAAAGTTAGAAAAAAAATAAATAGAAAAATTAGAAAAATCCTAAGGTTTAGGATCTGCCTCGAAGGCTCTCGTCTTTCCTACATCAGCATTTCTGAGCAGTTAGGAAGAGATCCAGGATCATTCCGGGGTTTCCAGAGGCAACCCAGGCAAAAGGGGGGGAAAAAAAAAAAAAAAAAGGAAAACCACAAGAGAAGCTCTGGATGTTTCAGTTATTCCTCGAGCAAATATCGGGAGCCAAAATATTCAGGGATTGGGTTCAAACGTGGCCGAGGTGGGTGAGTATTCCAAGCATTTTCAGCTTTCCTGGGATAAACGGTGCCTGCACAGGAGGAGGGAATTTCGGGAAATTCAGACGCCCCTGGCTGGGGTCAGCACCGGGAGCTGGGCTCCGATGCAGCCCAGGAGACTCCGGGTTTTGGAGTTTTTTGAAAAACATAAAAATATTTTTATTTTCACCAAAAACATTTGCAAACTCAGGGAATATTTTCCGCCCCAAAACCCGAGGATATTTTAAGGAATCGGGGTTCGTTTCGATTTTATTTGCCCTATTTTTTCGCTCCAGTGCCTCTGCTTGAAACGGAGTTTTGGGGCTGAACTCGAGTTTAAGCAGACTGAGCCTAAAGACGATCCCATTTCCCAGTGAACATTGTGGGGCCACCCCAAGAAATGAGGGATTTCCACGGCTCCGGGGGGAGCTGCTGGCACGATCCCACTGGGTCGACATTCCCAGAGAAAGGCTGGATCCAGGGCCAGAAGACCCAGTTCAGGAAAAGCTGGAGCAGGGAAGAGGAAGAACTTCCGGGCTATGGAAATGTTGATTTGGGTTACTCGGGAGCCCGGGAACAAGAAAATCCTTGGAAGAGGTGGGAAGGAGCAGGAAGGAGCCTGTCTTGGCACTCCAAAAGAAGAAGATATCCCTGGAAATAAAAATCCCCCAGGAGCAGGGAGCAGCTGAGCTTATCCTGGAGGAATCAGCTCAGGAGAGTTCTCCAGGCTCCTTGAAGTCCATCGGAATTCTTTCCCGATATTCCATTTAAATTTCACTTTCCCAGTGGGAGCCATTCCCTGCCTCCTGTCCCTCCATTCCTTGTCCACAGTCCCTCTCCAGCTCTCCCGGAGCCCCTCCAGGGACTCTGAGGAGTCCCTGGAATTTTCCATTCTCTGGGGGAGCATTCCCAGCTCTCACAGAGCAGAGGGGTTCCAGAATCCTGGAATGGTTTGGGTGAGAAGGGACCTTAAATCCCATCCCAACCCCATCCATGGGCAGGGACACCTCCCACTGTCCCAGGCTGCTCCAAGCCCCAATGTCCAACCTGGTCTTCGACATTCCCAGGGACCCAGGGGCAGCCCCAGCTGCTCTGGGAATTCCATTCCAGACCCTCCCCACTCTCCCAGACAGCAATTCCTGCCCAAGATCCCAGCCCAAGATCCCCTTTCCCAGTGGGAGCCATTCCCTGGCTCCTGTCCCTCCATCCCTTGTCCCCAGTCCCTTTCCAGCTCTCCTGGAACTCTTTCAGGGACTCTGAGGATTCCTGGGATTTTTCCCTTCTCCAGGCTGAACAAGATTCACATTGAGATTCCATCCCAAAACATTCCCAGTTATCTCCTGCTTGGGGGTTCCCTATGCCAGAGGTGCCATCCCTAAAATTAGCAGCCCTTGATGGAGTTTTATGGCTTTTTCCTGCTTGGCTTCATGCTGGAAGGACGGGGAAAGAAAACCTACCTGGATATAAACCAGGAATTGTGTCCTCAGCGCTTCTCTTTTTCCTGCTGGGAGCTTGCTGAAGGAAACTAGATCCCATTTTGGACATTCAGGAATTCTGGCCACCACCAGAGACACTCTGGCCATGTGCAAACACCACCAATTCCCAAAATTCCTCAATTCCCTTTCCAGTTGTGGAAGGCAGAGACAGACCCCAACCCCTTCAATCTGTTCCCGGGGTGTTTGTCCTTATTCCATGGAGAATTCACAGGGAATCCTGCAGGAAATTCCCAGCTGAGTTCCAGGCCTGGAGCTGGGGCAACTGTCAAGGAACCGCAGCAAGAGATTCTGGAGCTCCTGAGATGGGATTGAAGCTTCTGGAATCCCGCACAAATATTTCCCTGGCAGCCAGAGGTGGGAAACAGGGAAAGATCTCCTTGTGGGAGAGCCTGTGGAGGCATCCTGAGGAGAGGACTGGAGTTCCCAGAGGATTTGGGAGCAGGTGATGGATCTGCAGCTCCATCCCAGCCTGATTCCAGCAGCTCCCGGAATCCCTTCCCTCTCTGGAATCTCCTCAGAGGCATCAGCAATTCCTGATCTCCCATCCTGCTCACCAGCCCAAATTCCACCTTTTCCTGGGGTTTCTCCTGTGGAATAAACAGCAGGAAGGGAGGAAAGGTCCATAAAATGCTGGAGTTTGGCTCAGGGTGGCTGCACTGTCCCCAATCCCAGCTGGGACAGAGCCCTGGAGTTCCCGGAGGATTTGGGAGCAGGTGATGGATCTGCAGCTCCATCCCAGCCTGATTCCAGCAGCTCCCGGAATCCCTTCCCTCTCTGGAATCTCCTCGGAGGTACCACCAGCTCCTGATCTCTGATCCTGCTCCCCAGTCCCAATTCCACCTTTTTCTGTGGTCCCAACCCTCCAGCTGGGCTGGGAATGTCACCAAAGGGTCTGGAGGGGTCTCCAGTCCCAACCAGCCAGGTCAGAGATAAAACCTCTCCACGCGGGCGCATTCCACACGGGAAAACCCTCGGGAATGATCAGCATAGCCCATTCCCAGATTTCACTGGCACCTGCTGGAGCCAACACCCGTGCCAGGTGTCACCTCCCCCATCTCAAGGCCACCGGAGGTGACCCCAACCCAAAATCCGGGACAGGAACTTGATTATTCCCAAATTCGGTGCTCACCTCGAGAGCCCCTGGCTGGGAAAATCATGGGAAAATCAGCCTCGAGCGTTCCCCTGGGTCCCCCTCACTGCTGGAGCCACTCCTGAAGGGCTCCTGGGGCAGGGAAAACAAAATCATGGAGCGACGGGTGGAGGGTTTTGGGGTTTTTTTGGGTGGTGGGAGGATTGGAGCTGGTGACAAAGGGACAGCTTGTCCCAGTGCCACAAAGAGGCCCCACGGCACCGGTTCCCACTCGACTCCCAGGAGCAGAGGCCTCTGGAGCCTGAATCCAGCCAGGAGAGTGAGTCAGGCACCTGGCAGCGCATTCCAGGGATGTTTGCCAGCGCAGGTTTATTCCCTGCTCCTTTCCTTCCTCGTCTCCTCCCCTTTCCCCGCCTTTCGTGCGTAACCGGAGGCAAATCCTTCAATCCCCGGCTCTGGCACGGGCCTGGATTTGGCAGGAAGCTGCTCAGGTGAGGCAGTGCTTGAACTTTGACCTTTTCATGCCTTTCCCGAGCTGTTCTCCCGGAATATTTCCGATTAACCCAGGAAGCCACCCAAGTGTGTGATCCAGCTCTTCTCTCATCCGCAGGGAATGAGGATACAAATCAGGCACAATCCCACTTTTTCTCCCCAGGTTGTTCAGGGTGGATTCTGGCATGAGGAGCTCCGGATGAGATCCCAGTTCTGCCTTGACAAGTCCCAACAAAATTTCTCCCCATCCCAATTTTGCCACTCCAGATCCATGCTCCGGCTTGGCTCCGTGCAGGGGGGACATTCCCAGTGCCCCCACATCCCTCCCAGCAGAACCCACCAGATAAATTCCATCCAAACCAGGGAGATCCCCTTTGGGAGGAGTGGTAAACACAAAATCCACGGAATTGTAGGATATCCTGAGTGGGAAGAGACCCACAAGGATCCAAGCCCAATTCCAGGTCCTGCACCAGGACAGGTCCAAGAATCCCCCCCTGTGCTTGGGAGTGTCCAAACACTTCCTGACCTCTGGCAGGTTTCAGAATCCAAAATTCCAATGGGCAGGGACACCTCCCACTGTCCCAGGCTGCTCCAAGCCCCAATGTCCAACCTGGCCTTGGGCATTCCCAGGGATCTAGGGGCAGCTCCAGCTGCTCTGGGAATTCCATTCCAGACCCTCCCCACCCTCCCAGACAGCAATTCCTGCCCAAGATCCCAGCCCAAGCTCCCCTTTCCCAGTGGAAGCCATTCCCCATGTCCTGTCCCTCTCCCTCCTTTTTCTAAGCTCCCTTAAAGTACTGGAATACTGGGATAGGTGTTCCTGGTCCAGTTTCCCACATCCCTAAAAACAGATGGATGTGAGATGACCATCATCGCACTAACTCCTCCTTCTCTTGGTGATGGAAGAGTGGGATCTGCTTCCCAATTTTTCCAGAAGAAATCTATTAATTAGGAAGTTCATTCAGGACTGGGCTGGCTGCATTTTCTGGGATCACCTAATTTCTTGGGATGTAGGGAAAAAATTCCTTTTTTCCCCCACAACCACAGAAGAGACCCTTGGTTATCCAGCCATGGCACAGAAGTGGGAGCATCCACATTTTCCTGATCAGCTGATCCTCAATCTGCATTTTCTTTACTCCAGGAACCCGAAAGAAACCCCAGAAATTTTGTTCTAGATGGAATCAAAATATTGGGAACCATGATCACACTCCAGGTTGATTTTTCCCTCCTCACTTCCAGCCTACTCAGCCTCAAGAGTTCCAGGGTCATGTCCACATTTTGGACATCTCCCACATTTTGGATCCAGTCACATAATTTATTCAGAAGATTTTGAGGACACAACGTTGTGATCCATGAATTCTGAGCAGAAACCTCTGAGTAATGGGAAAAAGAGCAGATTCCGAGTGTGGAAGTCAGGGAAGGTTTCAGATCCATTTCCAAAGTATCCAAATTCCCGATACTGGCAAAATCCTTGGGTATCATCAATGTCGTTATTGCTCTGGAAAAGAACATCCCATGGCCCTGGAAAAGAACATCCCATGGCTCAGGAAAAGAACATCCCATGGCTCTGGAAAAGAATATCCCATGGCTCTGGAAAAGAATATCCCAGGAGCATCAGCAAAGTTGGGATCTGAACAGTTGGAGACAAAGGGAAAAGAGAGGAAGCGGGTTAAATTCCTGGAATGAAGGGCATCCCAGAGAAGGATTGGGAATTGTTGCTGTGCAGCATCCCAGGAGCACAACTCCATATTCCCCACAGGATAATAGGTGAGGTTATTCCAGAAGTATTTTCAGAGGGAAAACTGATCCCTTCTAGGGCACTTCAAATCCACCTCTGAAGGAGGTGACGTTACCTGGACACCATTCCCTCCTCTTGGCAAGGAAAAATGCCAGGAATGTGAAGTGATGGGGGNGAAAAGAAAAGAAAAGAAAAGAAAAGAAAAGAAAAGAAAAGAAAAGAAAAGAAAAGAAAAGAAAAGAAAAGAAAAGAAAAGAAAAGAAAAGAAAAGAAAAGAAAAGAAAAGAAAAGAAAAGAAAAGAAAAGAAAAGAAAAGAAAAGAAAAGAAAAGAAAAGAAAAGAAAAGAAAAGAAAAGAAAAGAAAAGAAAAGAAAAGAAAAGAAAAGAAAAGAAAAGAAAAGAAAAGAAAAGAAAAGAAAAGAAAAGAAAAGAAAAGAAAGGAAAGGAAAGGAAAGGAAAGGAAAGGAAAGGAAAGGAAAGGAAAGGAAAGGAAAAGAAAAGAAAAGAAAAGAAAAGAAAAGAAAAGAAAAGAAAAGAAAAGAAAAGAAAAGAAAAGAAAAGAAAAGAAAAGAAAAGAAAAGAAAAGAAAAAGAAAGAATTTTCCCACCCATGAAGCTCCTTGCTCAGGGTTTAAGGAATGTGGGATATTCACTGGCAGGGCAGGAATCATCCAAAAATGGAAGGAGTCCATTAATTACAGGAGCAAATACAATTAATCCAGAGTTTCCATAGGCTGCTATTGAAAAGTAATCCCTTCTCCCTAAAAAGTGGCTCCAGAAGGGAATTCTGGCACCTGGCAGGAAAACAACCGAGGAGACACTTCCAAAATCCAGCTCCTCACTTGGGCTGGAGAAGAGAAATGCAGGGAAGACACCGAGGTCATCAGAACAATTCCCGAAGTTCTGAGCACTGGGAGACGCTTGGAAGGAGTGGGAGATGAAAGGGAAAACAAAGAGAAGGGGGAGAGGCAGAGCTTTCCTCAAGAAACAGCACAGAATTCCCTGAGCTGGTGGCTTCTACTGGAATCTCTCTTCGTGCTGACTTTGGGGTTGTCCATTTCCCAGCTGGGAATGATCCTCCTCGTTTAATCCAGGTCTAAAGCTTTGAATTAATTAATTAATTAAAGCCCTCCAGGTCAAAACCAACTCGAGCCAGCTGTTGTGACAAGGAATTGTGATTCCTTCACTTCGGAGCTCCTTCCCAGCAGTTCTACACAAGCAGTGCCAGGGAAGGACGGGAATGTCAGAACAGCCGATGTTCCACATTTTCAGAATCATTTTGGAAGCCTGGAAAGGTTAGGGAAAAGGTTAGGGAGTGGGATGTGAGGTGTCTTTGCAGGGGATTCATGGAATCTTCAGTCAAACTTCCAAGTGGTTCCAAAGAAAAGAGTGGACGTGGAAATTCCCACCTCTTTCCAGAGGTGGGCTGCTTGGAGTCACAGCCAGGACTGGGATAGGATTAAATGGATTAAAAATGAGGAAAAACTCCGGTTTTCCTGGGTAATTCCACGTCCTTTGGTCTGATAAGGGCCGGACACGAGGGTGGAGGCTCTGCCAGGGGTGGGTTAAGTGCAGCCTGCGCCTGTGGATTCCCCTTTCCATGGGAAAGCTCAGGTGGTGGCTGTTCCCTGCTGGAGAAAGGGCAAGGCAGAACCAGCAAATCCTGCCCCAGGTCCCACCTGAGGACACTGTGGAAGAGCCCTGAGGAGCAATCTGATGTTTTCTAGCTTCATGCCAAACTGGGAGATGGTTCCCTCATGCAAAGCTCCTTGGCCTCTGCAGAATTCCAAGATTTTTGCTCCTTCCTAATCCAGGAACCGCAGCCTGAAAGGCCTCACTCCTCTAAGGGTACATGGGGCTGGGTGGGATCATCCAGGGCGGGTAAAATTTTAGCTGGATTTTGAGGGAAAGCGCCACAGGGATCCAGCAGGGATTGTTCAACACCAGGATAACAGATCCAGGCTCCTTGGCCTCTGCAGAATCCCAAGATTTTTCCTCCTTCCTAGTCCAGAAACTGTAGCCTAAAAAGCCTCACACCCCTAAATTGGTGTGGCATTGGGGGGTCTCAACCAGGAGATTTTAATTGGATTTTGAGGGAAAATGCCACAGGGATCCAGCAGGGATTTTTCAGCACCAGGATAACAGATCCAGGCTCCTTGGCCTCTGCAGAATCCCAAGATTTTTCCTCCTTCCTGGTCCAGGAACTGCAGCCTAGAAAGCCTCACACTCCTAAATTGGTGTGGTGCCGTGGGATCTCAACCAGGAGATTTTAATTGGATTTTGAGGGAAAGCTCTGCAATGATCCAGCAGGGATGGTTCAGCATGGAACCAGGATAGCAGATCCCGGTTTTGCTCCTCAATCCAAGCCCCCAGAGGGAAGAGGCAGCTCAGGTGTCCCTCCAGGACAGACACAGCCCCGGGCTGTGACTTTTGGAGCTGTGGGGCTGCACTCTGGCAAGAAGGAACCTCCGGCTCAATCCAAACATGACAAGAGGAAAAATATCCGGCTTTTCCATGGGATGAAAGGCTCAAGGGATTAAGGCCCAGCCTCCCGCCGCCTTTCAGAGCTGCTGAACCGCGCAGGCATCGGTGTCAGCTGTGTTGGTTTAGTGGGGAGGCGCAACAAAGCGGCCCGGCTTTCCCGGTGCCCACACCTCCAGGGAGGATTCCCAGATTCCCGAAAACCTTGGCTCCCACCCAGGCCACGGAGGTGGCGGACGAAGGAGAAAAGCCCTTCAATTCCTGAGCCTGCCGAGGGCTCGTGGCGCTGGGAATGAGTCAGGAGGCAGCTCCCGGGGCCCTTCCCGGCTCCCCACGTGCCTCTGCGCTCCGTCACCTCCTGCCGACGCCTGTCCTGGCCCCACAGGGGAGGACACAGGGAAGTTCTGCCCGTGGATGTGCCCATCTGTGGTGGCAGGAAATAAAGGAAAGCCCTGAGGTCCCAAGGCCAAGCCACATCCGTGGTCTCCGCCCACAAGATGAGAGAAGGTTGGATAATTCCAGAGGAGCGGCGGCTGCCCCTGGATCCCTGGAAGTGTCCAAGGCCATGCTGGACATTGGGGCTTGGAAGAGCCTGGGATAGAGGAAGGTGTTGGGGTTGGAATGAGATGAGATTTGAGGTCGTTTCCCACCCAAACCATTCCAGGATTCTGGAGCCCCTCTGCTCTGGGAGAGCTGGGAATGTTCCTCTGGAGAAGGGAAAAATTCAAGGCAATCCTCAGAGTCCCTGAAGAGAGCTGGAGAGGGACTGGGGACAAGGAATGGAGGGACAGGAGGCAGGGAATGGCTCCCACTGGGAAAGGGGAGCTTGGGCTGGGATCTTGGGCAGGAATTGGTGTCTGGGAGGGTGGGGAGGGTCTGGAATGGAATTCCCAGAGCAGCTGGGGCTGCCTCTGGATCCCTGGGAATGTCGAAGACCAGGCTGGACATTGGGGCTTGGAGCACCCTAGGACAGTGGAAGGCTTTTAGTGTAAGGGGGTGAAATGAGATTTAAGGCTCCTTCCAGACCATTCCATGACTTTACGTTTCCAGCTTTTCCAAGCCTCTCAGGAAATCTCCAAGGAGCTCAACTCCCTTCCTTATCCCAACAGCAACAATTTTATGTGGCAGTGATCAGACCCTGGTTATGCTGAATTTTGGGTCACCCAACACATCCAAGAGGGGCAGGAGAGGCCCCTTTCCACCACTGACCGAGGTCAGGGGACGCTGGAAGAGGCCCAGACTTTTCCTAAACGGATTCCGAAGGCTGCAAAGCTGCGGCTTATCCCCAGATCTCCCTGAAGCTGGTTTTGCTTCAGCTGCACGTTTGGCGTTCGGGGGTGTCTGGTCCCAGGACGCTGCCAAAGCCGCCTTTGAAGTGGGGCTTAGACAAGAAGCCCTGAGTCACCTCCCCGGGGACCTCCGGGCGAGTGACATCTGCCAGGCTTAATCCCGACCTCGGGAACAATGGGTGACTCACAAAGCTGAACTTTACCTCACTCCCAGATTAGCCCTGGCCACCTCCTTGGAGATCCCAAACATCAGGGAGTTCCTGCCCGGGATGATTCAGAGCGAAGATTAAGGCGGGAGAAAGCCCCAAGCCAAGCGGAATTATTGGCGAAGCTGAGTTCAGCAGGAAATGTTTGCCTCGGCCGTGGCTCTGGGATCCCATTATCCCACCATTGTCCAGCCCTTGGAAGTTTTTCATCAACATGGAAAGGGCAGGAACGACAAACAGGGCGGTGATCCCATGAGATAAGAGGCGCTGGGAAGCCTCTCTGTGAATCACACAGGGAAGCTGAGCCCTGATGGCCTCGAGGCCAGGCTCTGCTAATCCGAGCCTAAGAACCAGCTCCATCCTGGACCAGGCCCCTCCTGATTCACTCCGCAACGAACCCCTTGTTTCAATCAATATTTTCCAGAGAAACGCTTAAAGAAAAGGAGTTCCAGGACTGTTTCAAGCTTCTTTGACAGGGAATAAAAGGCAGCAGGGCCCACCAAATCTTCCGGGAATCCAGATTTCCAAGTGTTTCCCTTTGTGTTTTTTTACCTTACAGCAAAAATCCCAGCTTTCTCAGAGGCAAATTAAAAATAATTTGCTCGGCTTTTTAATCTTTCATGTGGAAAAAACAAAAAAAACAAAACAAACCAAAAAACCCCTCACGCAGCACAAAAATCTCCCTCCATCCTCACCTTCATCAGCTGCCGCCATCACCCCATCCCTGACTCAGCTCTCCTGGATTTAAAAAAGCCCCACACAGCTGCAAATAAATTTATTCTTTCCTAATGAATCCTTTTAAAAACAAGGCTGCTCGTCTCCCACAATAATTAATTGCTCCAGAGGTCTGCCCTAATTAGCTGCTGCTAATGAGACGGCCTCACCTGTGCTGGGTTGGAACTTTACCTGTGAGGAAGGGACACCTGGAAGCCAAAAGCTCAGCGAAACCCAGCTGGGACCTGCTCGTCCTGTTCCACATCTCCTGATCCAGAGGGATTTGCTTTGTGCAATTCAGTTTGTGGGGAGGAGAAGTTGTTATTCCCTGGATGATTCCTCGGGATAGCAGGGCTGGAAAATTGTCGCCAGGAAAGGGCAGCAGACGTCACTTGGTGGCAGCGGCCGGGGGAAAAAGAATATCCTCTTCTTTTTAAGGAATCACCCCTTGGCCTCTCTCTTCTTTCCCTGCATCCAGGCTCCTTAAAATTCCAGTTTTCCCAGTGAAACAGCTGAGCTGGCTCCACTCAGCCTATCCCAAGGATTTGGAAGTGCCTCGAGCTCCAAGTTGCTGCAGCCAGGTGAATTTTATGGTCCCGGTGAGGTCATTCCCAAATCCCTGCACTGCAGAGGTGATCCCTGCTGCCTCCTCCTTTCCTTGTCGACCAAAACCACGACCTACAAAATCGGCTCAAATCACCAATGTGATCAGCAATGCACCTGGAGCCTTCTCCACAAAAAAGTCCCCGGACGTCCCCGGGCAGCAGACCTTGGAAATTTACGGAGGTAAGGAATTATCCAGGTTGGAAAAACCCTCCAAGGTCAACGAGTCCAAGAAGTGACCGGTCTCCACCTTGTCCCCAGCCCAGAGCACTGAGTGCCACATCCAGGCATTCCCTGGGCATGGATGGATCCATCTATCACCTCTGGATGTTGACTCCAGCCCAGATCCTGCTTTTTGCTGTACCGATCCCTGCTCCCAGCGCTCCAGGTGTCATCCCAAATCCCTGAGGATCCAGCCTCTTCTCCCAGGAACAAGTGACAGAATGAGAGGAAGTGACCCCAGGTTGTGCCCAAGGAGGTTCAGGGTGAATATTGGGAAAATTTTTTGGTTGATGTTTTGTTTTTTGGGGTTTTTTTTCCACAGAAAGGGTTTTACAGCATTGGAACGATCCCAGGGAAGTGATGGACTCACCTCGTCTGGAAATGTTCAAAAAATGTGGGAATGTGGGTTGCCATCATGGGATGGTGACCGTCTCAGAGGTCTTCTTCAAGCTTAGTAATTCCATGATTCTGTGTTTGGAATAAAGAGACAAAGACAGAGGCCGTGTGCTTCATCACTGGCCTGAAGCACATGGACTCATGGAATTCTGGAATGGTTGGGGTGGGAAGAGATCTTGAATCCCATCCATTCACCCCTGCCACAGCCAGGGACACCTCCCACCGTCCCAGGCAGATCCAACCTGGCCTTGGGAACTGCCAGGGGCAGCCGCAGCTTCTCTGGGAATTCCAGCCCAGCCCCTCCCCACCCTCCCAGCCAGGAATTCCTTCCCAAATCCAATCCAAACCTCCCGTTGTTCACTTTGGAGCCATTCCCGCTTGTCCCACCGCACGGTTCACGCTCCGCACGGCCCCTCCAGCCCGAGACTCCCATCCAGAGCCTCCAGCCCTCGGCCCTGCTTGGGTGTCACCCGAATGACGAGGAGGAGGGACAACAAAACCTTGGGAATCGCTGACCCTCGGCTCCAGGTGAGCTCGTTCTCCCTCAGGAGGCTCCAACAACCTCACGCAGCCCTATGGATCCGTGGAACGCCGCATTTTTCCGCTCTGGATTCCCGCAGCGAATCGGTGCCAAAATCCCTCTTTGTCCCTGCCTGTGACTCCGTGGCCTCCCCGTCCAGCTCATCCCACACGGAACCGCAGCAGAACAGCCAGCGGCCACCCCCCGTCCCCTCCTCCCTTCCCGGGAGCTCTGGATTCTATTCCCAGCTTCCCCGGGGAGCAAATGGCCGTGGCCGTCGGATTTGTTTTAGGGTTTGCTGGAATTTCCTGGGGTTGGAGCGAGGTTAACCACAGCCAGCCCTTGTGGCCGTGTCCTCAGCCTTCCCTATTGTTCCCTGCTAAGGTGGCTGGGCCTGGTTTTCTTGGAAGGCCGGGATGTTGTTTGGCATTCCTGGCTCGGCGCTCCACGGTGACGGAGGGGAGGAAGGAGAAGGAGCAGCTCTTCCTTTTTAGGCCTGTGGCTTTGAGAGAGGGCCCGAAGTCACAGAGAGGTCACCCCGAGCTTGCTGAGATGGGATTTGGGACAGCAGGAGGCTGGAACCAGCTCCTCGCTTCCACAGGATTCCCTGGAGAGGCTTGGTGAAAAATGCCCGGAATCTCCCACTTCCGCCTCCTTCCATCGGGGTGTCCCGAAAGGCTTTTCTCCCGAGAAAAGAAGAAGACGGTGGTTCCATAAAAAGCTTTTCCCTGCTGGGATGGGATCAGCTGAATTCATGCTGTGTCCTGACCTTTTGCTACTGGAAAGCGGAATTTCCTCGGCTCTGCCAAGAGTCCGTCCCTGTCCTGGCTCCCGGCCGTGCTCCCTGGTGGGAGGGCACGCTCCGTCTCCAGCCACAGGGACACAAATCCTTCCCAGCTCGGCTCCAGTGGCGCCGTGGAGCAGAAACTGAGCTCATCCTCATGGATGCACCCCGGAGCCAAGGGCTGGACTCGATTCACGCCCAGCGGGAAGGGACAGAGCAGAGCACGACTCCGTTGGCTCCACCAGGACATTCCGAGGAGTGAGCAACGGGAGCTGTGTGATCCAGGACACCGGACACTGTGTGGCGTAGGACACTGGACAAGGGATGAGGGAATCCAGCTGCTTGGTTAAATCATGGAATCATGGGGTAGTTTGTTGGGAAGGCACAGTAAATCCCATCCCATTCTACCCCCTGGATACCTCCCACTATCCCAGGTTGCTCCAAGCGCCGTCCAGCCTGGCCTTGGACACCTCTCACTCCTTGCTTTGGGATCCACCATCTCACAGAGATTTTACCCCTCTTTTCCACCCTTTTCCCAGGAATTCCTGCCCAAAATGGAAGCCTTGGATGGAGTTACTCATCCACAGCTCATGGATTTCATGAAGAAACGAGGCCACCTCAGCCTGACATGGTTTGGAGGAGGTGACACACACACGTCCTCCTTGTGGCCTTCCCAGCTCTTTGATGGATGAGATATCTGATAATTCCATGAATTAATTACCAAATTATTTGGGAGAGCCTGAAATTGACAATTTACAGGTTAAATCAGACATTTTCCACAGGGGCCGTCAGCAGAGCCCTTGAGTGGCAAGAGGTACCCGAGGAACTCACATTTGACTTCCCGGCGGTGGGATTCCATTGGAATGCTGGAGTTTCGCTGAAACAGGGCTGAAAAATTGGCTGGATAGGAATTTCATGGAATCATAGAAAAGTTTGGAAAAGAATTTAAATTTCATCCGGTGCCACCCCATCCATGGGCAGGGACACCTCCCGCTGTTCCAGGTGGATCCAAGCCCCAGTGTCCAACCTGGCCTTGGGCACTGCCAGGGATCCAGGGGCAGCCCCAGCTCCCTGGGAATTCCAGCCCAGCCCCTCCCCACCCTCTGACTAAAGCTCTTCCTGACATCTGGTCCAATCTGCTTTTAATGATTTTAATTGGATCTGACTTTCATTTTCATTTTATCCACCTCCCCTTCCCGAAAATCCACCATCACAAGATTTCCTGGCTGATGGGAACCTCTGCAGCAGCAAGGCTCAGACAAAATTTCACCTGTTGGGAACAAATTTTGTGGAATATTTGGATGCCAGGCCCAGGAATTTCCGGCCTGGGATGGCTCCGTTGTCAGCAGGACCCTCAGGACTGTAAAAGAGGGAGTGTCACAATCCTGAGGCCTGGCCAGTGGGGAAAAAAAGGGACTCTTCAAAAAAGCCAAAATCCCCCCAAAAAACCAAGTCCCGGAAACCCCAAAGCCAGCCAGGAGCGAAGGTTGTCCCTCTCAGAGGACACCACCAACCAAACCTCACTTAAAAACCTTCTCCCTTTCTCCTCCCGGGCCCGGCGCTGCTGCGTCCCACTCCTGGGAAGGGGCAGGGAAGATTCCTGTGGCTTACTCAGGCCACGATCCTGGATAAAAATGGCTCTGGAAGCAAAGGGGGATGAGTCACCCGTCCCAAAGTCCAGCAGCCGTCAGGCCTGGCCCCGTCAGGAGCTGTTGGCATCTCTGGGAAATGGCTGCGAGCGAGAGCGGCCTCCTGCCTCTGCCTCGAGCACCCCTGACCTGGCTTTGGGATGTCACGAGTGTCCCGCGGGACACACGGATCCAATCATTTCCCCCCTAAAGTCACCCTTCAGGGGCCTCAGCCCCCGGCCTCGGCCCAACTTCCAGAAACAGAAATCGGGGATAAATCCCGTTAAATGTCGCACAGCAGCGGCGGCAGCAGCAGGGCAGCTCGTTGTCCCCGCGGTTAATTGTGAACTCCTGGGATGCTCCAGGAGGAGCCAGGGAAGGTGGGACACAGGCAGAGGGGACCCCACGTGTCCTCAGGGGAGGTTGGGTTTGGCATCGTCTCGTGAGGGGTGGAGATGCCCCAAGGTGTTTTTTTTTTTTTTGATCCCTCCTGTGGGTAGAGGAAGGGAATGAAGAAGCGGGAAAGAGGAATGGGAAAACTACTGAATTCCAGTGCTGCAGAGAGGAGGAGGAGGGAATCCAAGGAGGCACCTCCTGTTCGAACCCAGCCCCAGAAGCTGCCACAATTTCACAGAAAACTGGGAAAAAAGGACTTCCCCTGACAAAGCCTTCCCCCCGCCTGCTGCCAGAACATTCCCAGCGGTCCCAGTCTGCTCCAGCTTTGCCCTCTGGAGGTGCTTTGGGCATTCCGAGCGCTGCCTCGGGCCAGGGCTGGAAACCATCCTTGGTTTTGGGCAGGGAAGCAGGGCTGGAGCACCCTGGGCCAGGCTGGGAAGGAACCTGGCTGAATATCAGGGATTTGGGCCAAGGAGGTCAAGGCAGGGCCTGACTTGAGCTCCAGACAAGCCGAGCATCCAAAACTTCCTGGGCAGCTCAGCTCCAGGGCTGGGAATTTGTTGGGAAGGGCTGGGGAGAGCAGCTGAGCCCCCTGAAGGTGCAGCTCCACCAGGAATGGGGAAGTCCCAGGAAGGAGCTCCCAGCTGTCCCTGCCTCGGTGAGGTCTGGATGCCCCATTCCTGCTTCTGCCACTCTCCCAAGCTTTGCCGTTCATGGAGAATGTGCCAGGAGGATAAATTTAGCCCTGAGCTGTCCAGGAACATCCAGAGCTTTGCTGGGATTTGCCGCTGGGATATTCACACATCACCTGAGCATTTTCCAGTTCCAGCAGCTCATTCCCAGTTCCAAACCCTCCATTTCCCAGTTCCAACAGATCAAACCCATTGCAAACTCCTCATTTCCCAGTTCCAATAGCTCATTCCCGGTTCCAAACTCCTCATTTTCCAGTTCTAACAACTCATTCCCTGTTCCAAACTCCTCATTTTCCAGATCCAAGTCACATTCCCAGTTTTAAACTCGTTTTCCCATTCCAACAGCTCATTCCCAGTTCCAAACTCCCCATTTCCCAGTTCCAACAGCTCAAACCCATTCCAACCTCCTCATTTCCCAGCTCCAATAGCTCAAACCCAGTTCCAAACTCCCCATTTCCCAGTTCCAGCACCTCATTCCCATTTCAAACTCCCCATTTCCCAGTTCCAGCACCTCATTCCCAGTTCCAAACTCCCCATTTTTCAGTTTCAAGTCCCATTCCCAGTTCCAAACCCCTCATTTCCCAGTTCCAATAGCTCATTCCCATTCTAAACTCCCCATTTCCCAGTTCCAGGGCCTCATTCCCAGTTCCAAACTCCTCCTTTCCCGCCCTGTGCAGGAGATGTGGCCAAGCTGTGCCACAAGGGACAATTCCTTGTCACCCGGGAGCCACAGGTGGCATCAGCAGGACCCCACCAAGCCCTGGATGCCACCACCCCCAGGATCGGATTCAGGCACCACTTCCATCTAAAAAACGGGGGGAAAGGGGAAAAAAATGGTGGAAAAGGAGAATAAAAATAGGGGGGGAAAAAAAAAGGGGTGGGGAAAACAAAATAAAAAGAAAAACGTTGCATCCAAACTTTCCCATCGAGCCCTGGAAATCTGTTCCTGTTAAAGAAAGGGGAGGGGGGGGTGGTATCCAGTTCAAGGGAGAAGCTGGAGAAGGGAAGAATTCCGTGGCTTGCTCCCGCGGTGGAATTTTTTTCCGTCTGCTTCCCCGCTCCCTTCCTTTCCAACCCCGATTCACCCTGAATCTCCCCATTCCTGTGCAGTGCAAAAAAAAAAAAAATTAAATAAATAAAAAAAACTAAAAAAAAAAAGGAGAAAAGTCATGGAGGAGGGAGGGAAATCTCCAATTTGTGGGAACTGCTGGTGTTGAAGGGGGAATGCAGGGAGGGGTTTGGAGTTTCCCAGGCTTGGAGCTCGGAATTCTATTTTTACGGAGCACGGGAGAAAGGGGGGGAGAGGGATTAAAGCAGCGTAAAAGCAGGAAATAAATGGAAATGTCACAAGTTTCAGGAGCTGTTATTATTATTTATTATTTGAATTCTCTTTATTCCTTGGGGGATCCACAGTAGCTGGAACACCAGGACAAAAAAAAACAGGGAAAAAAAAAAAACCTCAGGAGGAATTCTGGGACACTGACGGGGTTTTCTGCTTTGTTTTGCCTCAACGAGATGGAAATTGTAGTGGAGGGATAAAAAAATGGATAAAATCACCCTGGAATTCTGCGGGGATTATGCTGGACACTGCTCACCTGAGCTGGACCTCCCTGGAATCACGGAATGGAATCAGAAAAGCTGGGAAAGTCCTCCAAGATGGTCAAATCCAACCTTTGATCTAGCAACACCTTAATCGATTATCTTTAAACTGAATTTGATTTAAATTAAATCAATTAAACCCCAGCAGCAAATGCCGTGTCCAGTTGTTATCAGAGGAATTCGGAGCCCTGGAAATTTCCTGAAGCGCCCAGAAAATCCCTGGATTTGCCACAAATGCACAGAGGAGAAGAGATTTTAATGGGAATGCTGCAAATTCTCCCAGAAAACCTCCCTGTGGAGGATTTGGGCTTCAGGAGACACTTGAAGGGCACCACGTTCTCATGGAGAGCCCAAAGGCAAATCCATGGCTCAACTCTTCCTCGGGGAAAGCGGGATAGGACCAGAATCCATCTATAAATCCATGATCAGGGTTAATCCAAAATTCCAGCTAAATCTTCACCTTGTGTGTGGGCCCAGCCAGCAGCAGGTGCTGAAGGAAGACCTAAAAGCTGGAAAATCGAGGAGTTTTTTCATGGAATGGTTTGGGTGGGAAAGGATTAGAAAATCCAACCCATTCCCACCCCATTCCATGGGTAGGGACACCTCCCACTGTCCCAGGTGGATCCAGCCTGGCCTTGGGCATTCCCAAGGATCCAGGGGCAGCCACAGTTACTCTGGGAATTCCATTCCAGACCCTCCCCACCCTCCCAGACACCAATTCCTGCCCAGGATCCCAGCCCAAGCTCCCCTTTCCCAGTGGGAGCCATTCCCTGGCTCCTGTCCCTCCATCCCTTGTCCCCAGTCCCTCTCCAGCTCTCCTGGAGCCCCTTCAGGGACTCTGAGGATTCCCTTGAATTTTTCCCTTCTCCAGGGGAACATTCCCAGCTCTCCCAGAGCAGAGGGGCTCCAGAATCCTGGAATGGATTTGGGTTGGAAAGGACCTTAAAGATGTCAATCCCACCCCATCCATGGGCAGGGACACGTCCCACTGTCCCAGGTGGGTCCAAGCCCCAGTGTCCAGCCTGGCCTTGGACACTGCCAGGGATCCAGGAGCAGCCCCAGCTTCTCTGGGAATTCCATCCCAGCCCCTCCCCACCGTCCAAGACAGCAGTTCCTTCCCAAGATCCCACCTAAATCCATCCTCTTCCAGCTTGGAGCCATTCCCACTTGTCCTATCGCTCCATGCCCACGGATGTGCCTGTGCCAGGAAGAAGCGAAGTTTCCTTGGAAGAACTGAAGAAAAATACCACTTTTTCACTCCTTGCTCCAGCCAGACTATCCAGGAGTCCCATGGGAGCTCAAATCCATCTGCTCCACTCCAGTGGGCGGGAGAGGAACAACACAGGCTTGGATCCAGCCCCTGGAATGGGGTCTCCATCTGCAAGAGCTCCCGGGATTTTTGCTCTTGGCAGCACCAGCTCCCACCGGGAGCAGATGTTATTCCACCTCCTCCTGCCTCCCAGCTGTATCCTCGAAGGAAAGTAGGATTTGGGATGTGCCAGCTTGGCTGGGCTGGAGTAAATATTCCTCCCAAGAGCTGGAATGGGGCTGTGTTTGGGATTTGGGCTGGATTTGGTGTTGGAAACACAGGGATGGTTCCATTGTTTTTTTGGGAAGTGCTTTCACAGATCCAAGGTCTTTCCTGCTCCTCATGCCGGTGAAGAGGCCGGGAATGCAGCAGGAGCTGGGAAGGGCCACAGCCACGACCTCAGGGACATTCCAGGACATGGGACACCACGCTCAGCAGATAAACCTGGGGGAAAAAGAAGGAATGTGGGGGCATCCCAAGTGATACCATTCCGTCTTCCCAGGCCGGCATTCCTGGGATGGAGCCTGCTTTTCCCAGGGACAGGCAAACACCTGCCTGGGAGGAGAAGCTGGGAATGAATTCCTTGTTTCCTTTTTTTTCATGTGGATTTTCCTTTCCTTATTCATCTTTATCTCAACCCATGGGTTTTCCCACCTTTTCCCTCCCGATTCCCTCCTGTGGATTAATTCCCAGTGGGGATTGAACCATTCCACAGGTGTTTTCCCAGGGGCTCCTGTTCATCCCAGCTTTCCTTTCCTTCATCCTGCTCCCTCAGCATTTCCCAAATTCCCACTGTCTGGACCCAGGAGCCAATTCCTTGGAGGCAGGGGGAGATGGCAATAAAGGTGGGATATGCACAAAGGAGAAATTCCTTGCTGAGTCAGGGCCTGGGCAGCAAAAATAGATAGGAATAAAAAAAAAAAGTGGATTTGTTTGGTGTTTTTTTAGGGAAATGTTTGTCTCCCTATTTTTAGGAGGGGCCGTTGTTTCCATATTTTTAAACCAGGCCGGAGGAGCAAAATGAGAGGTTTCGTTTTAAATCCGAAGAGGAATTTTCGGATGGGTCGAGCTACAAAAAAGCTGCAGTTTTGGGACAAAGCTGCTCCGGCTACGTGAGCTTTGCCATGATTTAAAGCCGTATGAAGGAGGCTCAGGATTGCTCCAGAAACAGGGAATTTCTTCATCTGCTCAAGGTTTCCAGCCTCTCTCCTCTCCCAGCAGTGTAGGGAGATCATGGGATATCCTGATGGGAAAAATCAGGAATCACAAGGATCATGGATCCAATTCTTTCCCTGCCCAAACCCCCCTGCAAACCCACCCTGGGCATCCCTGGGAGCAATATCCGAATGTTCCTGGAGGTCCGGCAGCCTCAGGGCCAGGACGTTCCCCGGGGAGCATAAAGGGTTTGGAAATCTCAGGAAAGGAGCGATCCCAGCTCTCCAGAGCCATGACCACCCGCGGCTCCTCAGTGTTTCATTTATCCAGGCGGAAACCAAGGGTTTGGAGTGACACGGGATGGTCTGGATATGCTGAAAAACTGATTTTCATGGAATCATGGTATGGGATGGTTTGGGATTGGAGGGACCTTAAATCCCATCCCATTCCACCCCCTGCCGTGGGCAGGGACACCTCCCACTATCCCAGGCTGATCCAAGCCCCAGTGTCCAGCCTGGCCTTGGACACTGCCAGGGAAGGGAATCCTCAACTTCTTTTCCTGACTTTGCTCTTCCCACTTTTTAAGGAAACCTTGGAGAAGGTTTTCCCTGCCCTGGATTAGCAAACACTTCAAAGCAGTCAAAGGAAATGAGGTGGCACTAAAAGAAACTTCCCTTGTTTTTAGGCAGCAAAAGAATCCTGAGGGAAATGGAAAAGGGAGTCTGGGATTTTTCTCCGTCAGGACACAGCCGGGTTGTGCCATTTGATAGGGAATTTTTGGGTTCCTTTATCCCTGCTTTCCCTGGGCCCCACCGTTCCTCCTCATCTCCCAGTATCTCTCCATGACATTAACAAAAATAACCCGGCAGGACATCACTCCTTGGCCGTTCCCAGTGCCTGCATTCCATGGAATATTTGGATGACACAAGCCAGGTCTCACGGGGAACACCAAATCCTCTGAAAAAAAAAAAAAAAAAAAAAAAAAAAGAGGGATTTTCCCATAAATAAAGTTTTTCTGTGAAGCTTCTCCTCAGGGGATTTGACGTGCTCCCGGTCACCTCGGCAGCACTGGAATTCTTGGAGAGGAGTCCAAGTGGGACAAAATGAAGTGGATGGAAGGATGGACTTATGAGGAGAAAAGCTGGAGGAGCTAAATTTGGATAGTTTGGCTGGAAAACAGGGAAGGAGGACGTCTGTCTGCGGATGGACAGAAATATCCGGAGAGGGAGGAATTGTTGGGGTCAGACCGACTGGGGAGTAACCAGGAATCACAAAATGGGATTAAGGAATGGAAAATGAGCGCCGGCCATCAGGGGAAACATTCCAACCTCTTGGATTGGGGAACATCCGCCCTTCCCCAGGGCTGGGGTGGGAATCCTGCTCCTGGAGACATTGAAAAATGGTCTGGAGCGCTCTTGGGAATCATCCTTGGGGTGGGGATGGATTGGGTCCGGGCAGGGTGTTCCCTGCAGGAAGCCCAACGCGATGCCGAGCCCGCCTTGACCGCGGGAAGGGGTTCAGGGAGCACGGGCTGCCCAAATCCAGGAAAACCCAGGCGTGGGCTAACGGAATGGTGGAATGGTCTGGGTTGGAAGGGAATTTAAGGATCATCTCATTCCATGAGGGACGCCCTCCCCTATCCCAGGTTGCTCCGAGCTTTATCCTTGGACTTGGACTCCTTGAGGGATGGAGCATCCACAATTCCTTGGGATATAAGGATTGCTCTCCGTGCTGGCGGCCGCTCCATGAGAGTGTGGAAAACGAGTCCAAGGCAATTGGAAATGTGGGAATATTGGGATATAAAGCTGGGAATTTTGGGGAGCAGTGATAGGAATTCTCACTGCCAGAGTTCGGCACTGAAGGAAGTCATCCTGATTCCTGAAAAAAACATGGGAATAGCGCCGTGGATCTTCGTTATCAGGGAGATTCCGACATCTGGGATACACCGTGGGTTATCCCACGCGGAGGCCTGGCCTGAGGTTCAAACAGGACACAAAAAGTCATTTATGGCTTCAAAATCCCTGCCAAGGGCCTGGAGAATCCTGGAGCTCGGAGAAATGAATCCAAAACAGGGAACAAAAGTGAATAAAAAAATCAATGGCAAAAACTGGGGAAAAAAACAAAGCAAAGAAAAGTAGGAGTGAAACGAAATGAAACGAAACGAAATGAAACGAAATGAAATGAAATGAAATGAAATGAAATGAAATAAAAAAGTTAAATAAAGTAAAATAAAATAAAATAAAATAAATCTAAGAAAATTTAAAAATGAAAACAAAACAAAACAAAATAAAATATGAAATAGGAATAAAGTAGAATAAGGTAAAACCCCAAATAAATTAAAAAATAAAATAAAATAAAGGAGAAAATAGGAAAAAAAATTTAAATAAGAGTGAAATAAGATTAGAAAAACTAAAAAGAGGAAAAAATAAAAGAGGAAAATAGTAAAAAAGAGAAAAAATAGAGGAGGAAAAATAAAAAAGAGGAAAGACAAAAATAGAGGAAATAATGGGAAAATAGGGGGGAATAAAATAGAGAAAAAAACTAAAAAGAGGAAAAAAAATGAAAATTGGAATAAAATGTCATAGGAATAAAATAAAAATTAAAAGAAGAGAACCCCATTGCTGTGAGTAGAGCCCATTTTCATCCCTTTTTCCTCGAGGATCTGCCTCCAATCCCTCCTGGTGACAGCAGTCCTTGGCCTCAGGCATCGTGAAAGATACAGACAGCTCAGAATTCCGGAATCCTGGAATAATCCAGGCTGGAAGGGACCTCCGGAGGCCCCATCCTCGTGCTCCGAGCAGTGTCCGATCAGAGCAGGTTGCTCGGGGCTGTTCCAGGCTGATCCTGAAGGGCTCCAAGGATCCCCTCGTGTCCTCCTCACCCTCCCCAGCACCTTCTCCAGGCCCCACCACCCTGCCCAGCTCAGGAATACTGGGCTGTACTGGGAGAGCCCCAAACCGGCCACATTCCCGGGAGGAAGTCCGTAAAATGCTGAGCGAAAGAGGTTTCAGGATTAGACTCCGGAACATCGCTGAAGTCCAACTCCCTGCAAGGTTCCCACCCAAAACAGAGGAGAATCACAGGGATAACCATGGAGAAAAGGCCTTGGAGCTCACCAGGGAATGGATTTTCCCAGTTCCCTGCAAGGTGTCCACCCAAAATGGAAAATGATGGGAATAATCATGGAGAGAAAGCCCTGGAGCTCACCAGGGAATGGATTTTCCCAGTTCCCTGCAAGGTGTCCACCCAAAATGGAAAATGATGGGAATAATCATGGAGAGAAGGCCCTGGAGCTCACCAGGGAATGGATTTTCCCACTCCATTCTTTCTACTCCTTTACCTACAGGGATGCGACCGTGGGGGAACCTTCCCACCACTTTGGAATCCCAAATGACCTGGAGATGTTTGGTTTTGCTCTGCACAGGACAAAATATTCCTGCCTTAGGATTCCTCCTCCTGCTCATCTCGTTTGGGGTTTTCCAACCGCAACTTCCATCCCATGTTCCCATCCAGGAGGGCACCAGAGCAGGATCAAACCCCAACCGATTTCAAAATAAGGAAAAGAAGGGTTTTTTTCAGGTCTTTTAGTCAATTTTTCTCCCTCCCGGAACCAGTTCCACCCCTCACCAGGACCAACCTCCTCCTCCTGTCCCCCACCAATGTCCCGCTCCTGGATTTGGATCCCAACCTTTTGTCTGCAGTGGGCTCCAGGAGCAGGTTCTCCTCCTCTTTTCCCCAGTCCCCTTTTACACACTCCCAGCAAATCCCTCTGCACTCATCTCCCCTCCAGACTAAACAATCCCAACTCTTTCCGTCCTTCCATGGAGGTCATGTTTGCCGGACCTTTGATCATTCCTGCTGCTCTCCCCTGGACTTGTTCCAGTTGGCCTTGGACTCCCTTGGAATGCCTTGTCCCGGACTTTTGGGCTCCAGCTGAAGCCTTTTGGGACTCCTCAGCTTGGAGATCTCAGCTCGGCCCATCAGAGAGGGAGATTAAAGTTCCTAAGTCTGGACCTGGTTCCGAATCCGTGTCTCCTCCGTGCTCGGGATGGCTCCGCTGTTCCCACCAGGGACTGTGGGGAATGCAAACATCCCAAACGCTCCAAGATTTGAGAGCCAGCCCTGGACACACGAAAAAGAAGATGGACGAGAAGCTCTTCCCGAAGGTCCTCAAAGCACAGCACACCTGGGGGCTTCCCAGCTCCGTGTGCAGGGTTTGGGGTGGGATGAAGGGAATTCTGCTGTAGCCGAATATCCCTCTTTTCACCTGGGAAGGTAGGGGTAAGACAAAGGGAAGTGAGTTTAAACTAAAAGAGGAGAGATTTGGGTGGGATTTGTGAAGAAATTCTTCCCACTGAGGGCGGGGAGGGGCTGGGATGGCATTCCCAGAGCAGCTGGGGCTGCCCCTGGATCCCTGGCAGTGCCCAAGGCCAGGCTGGACGCTGGGGCTTGGAGCACCCTGGGATAGTGGGAGGTGTCCCTGCCCATGGCAGGCGTGGGACTGGACGGTCCCATCCATCCCAAACCATTCCATGATTTTATGGTGTTCCCGAACATCTCAACACTCCTCAGTTTTGCTGCCAGGCCCTGCAGCTGCAGCTCCATCTGCGAACTTGGAAAAGAAGTCCAAAATCCAACCAATCCAACCCCAGAGATGTTCCCGCTTCCCTTCACACATAACACGACTTGTCCTTCCTCAAAAAAACCCAAACTGATTCCCAAAAAAACCCCCATTTATGAACGGAACAAAACTGACGCTAATTAATGATCAACCACTAATTAATGATTAACCACGTTAGAGCCCCTCCGGGACTCAATGAAATGAGGGAACAAAGAGCTCCAAGGGTGAACCGGGAGATTCCTGTCAAATCCTTTCAGCTGCGTTCATTCCAAGCGTTTCACAGGAGAATTCCAGACACACGCATTTTCTACCCTGGCAGAGCATCCCTACTTAATCCCATTTCTTATTAAAGCAAATAATTAATTGGCCGCAAACCCCAATTCGATTTGTTTGTCCTTTCCTCTCCCCATTACAAATTAGCAGGTCCCAAAATGCAATTATTTGGTTTCTTTGTAATTAAGAGCTGCTAAATCCTTGATTGTTTTGGCAGTTCATAATTCCAGCTGTATATCCCTGTAATTTTCAGTGCTATTCCGGTCTCCTTGCTTTTATTCCATGTATTTTTTTTCCCCCATGCCTTTTTATTCCCTGCTTTTCATTCCATGCTCTTTTTTTTATTCCCTGCTTTTTATTCCACCTTCTTTTTATTTCATGCTTTCTTTTTTATTCCATGCTTTTTATTCCCTGCTTTTCATTCCATGCTTTTTTTTTTGTTCCCTGTTTTTTTATTCCATGCTTATTTTTTCTAATCCCTGCTTTTTTATTCCGTGCTTTTTTTATTCCCTTGCTCTTATTCCATGAAAATGGAGGAATGCAGGGACAAACAGGAATAAAAAATAATTTTAGGATAACTCCAATCTTTCTACACCCCCTTCCTGATGGGATGATCCCAAAGATGCCATTAAGACCTGGCTGGAGTCATCTCCGTGCGGCACTACATGGATAATCCCCGGGGGATTCGCCCTCTCCACCTCCTTCCTTTCCCTTTTTTCCATGTTCAGCTCATGTCTCCCACTTCCTTTTCCATGGATTCCTTGGAGAAATCCATCCCTTCCTTATCCCAGCTGGAGTTTGCAGAGAGCTACAACACAGACAGGGGTTTTTAACGAGCCACTCATCATCATCCAAGCACGGAACAATCTCCCATTCCCGCACACCTGGAATGAGGCCTTGGATCCCAGAGATCCCTGCTGCAGGTCAGCGTTTCCTGGCCCGGCTCTGGATCCTGTGCTGGGGCAATTCCCAGGAGTTTTCCCACCATCTCTGCCTGTCCAGCCCAGCTCCCAAGGCAGGATCAGGAATCCCATTGGCATTTCCATCCTCACTCCATGAGCAACTTCCCCTCCAATTCCTCTTGCTCCCGAGGGATTTGCTGAGGGAGCACCACTTCCATTTCCAGCTGGGATGCTGCACAGGGCTCATGGATCAAAGCCTGTGGACAGCTGCAAAACTGGGAGCAGAACTTAGGCTGAGCCTAACCACCTTTCCAGATAAAGCGAAAAGGCTGGGAACGGATCTTGGAATTTTGTATCAAGGATTCATCCCAAAACTCCACAGGCTGTGACTCACAAGTGTCCTGAAGGGGAACAACATGTTTCCCAACCTTTGGAGCGAGCCCTGGGAAAGCCGTGCCAACATTTTAACGGCAGAGGAGATTTCACTGGGATAGCTCTGCCTCTGAATGATTCCCCTCTCCTTCTCCTCAGGCACTAGAGACAGGCTGGCAATTCCAAGCAATCATCCCACTGGGAGCCAGATGTCTGAGCCAGATTAGGCGATTCAGCTGCTGGAGGGCCAGGAGAAGGAGCCTGGGATCAGACACCCAACTGGAATTTGGGTAAAATTATCCCAGGTGACACTGCTCCGCCTCACTAAGAATTGCAGCAAGCGTCAGTCCGTGTTTTCCATGGGAAACGGGCCTGATCCAACTGGAATTTGGGTAAAATTATCCCAGGTGACACTGCTCCGCCTCACAAAGAATTGCAGCGAGCGTCAGTCCGTATTTTCCATGGGAAACGGGCCTGATCCAACTGGAATTTGGGTAAAATTATCCCAGGTGACACCGCTCCGCCTCACAAAGAATTGCAGCGAGCGTCAGCCCGTGTTTTCCATGGGAAACAGGCCTGACCTCCCCTCAAAATGAGGAATTCTGCTCATCAAAGAGGCTCCTCCAGGGAGAACCAAAACTTCCACGTGGTGCCGGAGTTCTCACGGCACAGCCGCGAGCTGGAACTGCTCCTGCTGCGGGAATGAACCCCACATCCCATGGACTGGGGTTTGGATTGGCGCCGGGAGCTGTTATTCCAGTGGGAAGGCATATTTGGTGGGATCTGCTGCCTTGCCCAGAGCTTGTCATCAGCTGGTGGCAGCTCCCGAGGTCACAGGGGGTGGCAGAGTGAGGAGGAGGAGGGCAGGATTATCCAGCTGCTGAGTGCTCTGGCTCCAATGGAATTTTTAGGGAGCAAAGTCCAGCGGAACACGCAGAAAGCAGGAAAAATCCGCCATCCCCAGAGAGCAGAAGGACAATGATTTTTGAGGGCCTGAATATTTAAATGAGAACCAGTTTTTGTTGGGTTTTGTGGTTTTTTTGAGGGCTTGAACATTTAAATGGGGGAGAAAATCAGCTTAATTTCCTTAAAAAGTGAGGGAAAATAGGAAAAAAGAAGGATTATTGGGGCACGGAAACCCGTGACAAGGCAGAGACTGAAGTACCGGGTACAGATTGCAAAAGAGCTGTTTAAAAGGTGGATAGCTCCAAGGAAAATCCAAGAGAAAATAATGTGGTGGAAGACCTTGGAAGCTCAACCTCATGAAGAAGGATGAAGATATTAAAAGTGGGATTTCTCTCACCTCCCTTCAGGAGTCTGAAAGGAAACCCAGGCTGGGATATGTGGCTCCCTGAAAAAGCAGTGCAGGGGGAATTCCATTCCCAAATCCCAATCTTCACTCTCTCAGCTGGATTCTCCAAGGGAATCAGTCCCAAATTTCTGACCTCGGTTTTACAGAATTTAGGAGAGGAAATAGCAGTTTTAGGTTTGGTTGGTTGGTTGGTTTTGCATATTCAAATCCTTTGGAACAATTATCCCAGTGCAAGTCCCTCTTCTCCAGCCAGAGGAGCATCAGGACATCCCACAGGAGATCCTGGAAGTTTCTGTCACCAAAACTTCAAGATAAAGGATTTGTCTTCTTGGAGAAGAGGAAGAAGAGATATTCCTAAACATTTAAGCAGGAATTCCACATTTTTTTCTGCATCCTTATGGCATTTTTAGCTTTAATTCATCCAATCTCTACATCTTCAGGAAAAGGGAATACTCATCCCTCATCCCAAGGTCTCTTGCTGCATCATCTCAAACATCCTCCCAAAATATTGCTCTGCCACGAGGTCAACAAGCGGCAGCTGCCCAGGTGTCCCTTTCCAGGCTGGTTCCAGTCCCCAGGAGATGTTTACTGGATCTGAAATGGAGAGGGACTTTATTCCCTGCTTTTCATTCCATGCAGCCAGGGAATGGTTTCCACTGGGAAAGGGGAGCTTGGGCTGGGATCTTGGGCAGGAATTGCTGTGTGGGAGGGTGGGGAGGGTCTGGAATGGAATTCCCAGAGCAGCTGGGGCTGCCCCTGGATCCCTGGGAATGTCCAATGCCAGGCTGGACACTGGGGCTTGGAGCAGCCTGGGACAGTGGGAGGTGTCCCTGCCCATGACAGGGCTTTAAGATCCCTTCCCACCCAAACCATTCCATGATTTTATAATTCTATGACTCCCCACCAAATCCAGACCTTTTTCATCACTGGAGGAATAATGAACTGTTCTTTTCCGTCTTATATCCTACATTATCCTGCCTTGTCTACATTGACCAGGAAAACTCTTCTCCAGGAGACTCCAAATTCATCCAGCTTTTGACCAAACGCCGGGATAATGGGAGGCTCTGGCCTGGCTTAGCAAGGCTGGGCTTTTAGGCTGTGATCTCCAATAACAGAGACCTCGTGGTCCAAATCCAAATCCAAAACACTGGATTTTGGAGTGTCGTGCTCGACCCCTGAGAGAACCCAGGAAAATAAATACTGTTGGGAATGCTGTGCTGTGGGAATTCAGAGGAAGGACATTTATACATGTAGCTGGAACATGGAATGCATGTTTCAGGAGAAATTCCGTAAGGGATCCACATTTTAGGAGAAACTCTAGAAGGAATCCATGTTTTAGGAGAAACTCTGGAAGGGGATCCATATTTTAGGAGAAACTCTGGGAGAGATCCATGTTTTAGGAGAAGCTCTAGGCGAGATCCTTGTTTTAGGAAAAGCTCTGGAAGGGGATCCATATTTTAGGAGAAACTCTGGGAGAGATCCATGTTTTAGGAGAAGCTCTAGGCGAGATCCTTGTTTTAGGAAAAGCTCTGGAAGGGGATCCATATTTTAGGAGAAACTCTGGGACTGGGAGCATAATTTGGCTTCTCTCCTTGTTCCTGCCAACAGCTTCCTCCAGGCTGGAGCAGGGAGGGGAGGAAGAGCCGGAGGTGCTCTCCTGACCATGTGGGAGCAATAGATTGGTGGGAAAAATCCTCTGGCTGCCAAGGAACATCGGGAATTACCGTGTCAAACGTGTCTTGGTGCGCAATTACGGGAAACAAAACTCCACTCGCGCATTCCAAGATCAGAAACGTTTCGGTACGGACACATTAAGGACAGGCCTCCTGCTCCCCATCCTGGGATTAAAACCAGATTGGAGTAGCCTGGGAAAAGCCACTCCCGCGTCCCGATTCCCTCGTTAAACTGTAGGTGGTTCATCCCTCCATGTGTTGGGTACCGCGGGATTTGCTTTTCCACGTTTCTTTTGACGTGTCAGCACTCCCCACCTGTCTCCAGAGGATTTCTCAGGGAATTCCGTGGTGTTTCCCTCTGTCTGTCCATCCGGGTTTGCTGTGCTGGAGGAACACAAGGATTCCTTGGGCAAAGTTTGCTCTGTGGGCACAGGAAACTCCAGGAAAAGTCCTGCTCCTAAATCAAGTCATAAATTATGGCCCAGGAAGGTGAGGCAGCTCCAGCCAAAAAAAGCAGGATAATTTTCCCAGCCTGTTGTAGAACAAGGTGCTGGGAATCCACAACCGTTGTTCTCATCTGTCTGAATTTTTCACTAGAATTTTTTCAGTAAAACTTGGAATTTGGGATCATTTTGGAGTTGAAAATGTTTTTTCCCCTCTTCCTTTCCCCAAAAAACGCGATTTCTCAAAAAAATCTGTTTCTGCTCTCATTTTGTCACCAAAATCCAAAAAAATACCCGGAGTGCCAAAGAAGAATGGAGGAAAATCAGCCCCATTTCAACAATTACAAACCACGGGACAATGAACACCCCATGGATTTGGATCTAAAGGATTTTTAAGGTCCTTCCCAGCCCAAACCTTTCTGGGATTCTCCAAAACAAAACCCACCAAAGAGGAGAGTTTTGGGCACTTCTCTGCCGACATTTTCAGGAAAACCAAACAAGGGGAGGATTTCTGTGCTCAGGCTGAAAACGACCCTTTTAATCCATGGAAAGCCTCATTTCTGACTCTTTCAGCCCTCAAGGAATTCCAAAAGACACCCTTGAGGAATTCAAAAGCCATCCTCTCCAGCCCCATTGAAATCCCAAAGCCATCCTCTCAAACCCAAAGGAATTCCAAGAGACATCTTTTCCACCCTCAAGGAATTCCAAGACCCATCCTCTCAAACCCAAAGGAATTCCAAAAGCCATCCTCTCAAACAAATTCCAAAATCCATCCTTTCCAACCCTCAAAGTATTCCAAATCCCACCCTTTCCACCCCCAAGGAATTCCAAAACCTATCCTTTCTACCGTCAAGGAATTCTAAAATCCACCCTTTCCAACCCCAGTGAATTCCAAGAGCCATCCTTTCCACCCCCAAGGAATTCCAAAACCCATCCTCTTAAACACAAAGGAATTCCAATACCCATCCTCTCAAACCCAAAGGAATTCCAAAAGCCATCCTCTCCAGCCCCATTGAAATCCAAAAGCCATCCTCTCCAGCCCCATTGAAATCCAAAAGCCATCCTCTCCAGCCCCATTGAAATCCAAAAGCCATCCTCTCCAGCCCCATTGAAATCCCAAAGCCATCCTCTCAAACCCAAAGGAATTCCAAGAGACATCTTTTCCACCCTCAAGGAATTCCAAGACCCATCCTCTCAAACCCAAAGGAATTCCAAAAGCCATCCTCTCAAACAAATTCCAAAATCCATCCTTTCCAACCCTCAAAGTATTCCAAATCCCACCCTTTCCACCCCCAAGGAATTCCAAAACCTATCCTTTCTACCGTCAAGGAATTCTAAAATCCACCCTTTCCAACCCCAGTGAATTCCAAGAGCCATCCTTTCCACCCCCAAGGAATTCCAAAACCCATCCTCTTAAACACAAAGGAATTCCAATACCCATCCTCTCAAACCCAAAGGAATTCCAAAACCCATCCTTTCTACCCTCAAGGAATTCCAAAAGCCATCCTTTCCAACCCTCAAGGTATTCCAAAATCCACCCACTCAAACCCAAAGGAATTCCAAGAGCCATCCTTTCCAGCCCTCGAGGAATTCCAAAGCCCACCCTCTCCAACTCCGGTGAATTCCAAGAGCCATGCTTTCCACCCTGAAGCGGTTCCAAAGCCATTCCGGTTCCCCAAACCCTCCTTTCAAACCCCACTTCAGGGAGAAAAAGGTAAGGCAGCACCTCCTGCTTTAAAATCACTCTCCCAAGCACTGAGTGGAAAAATTTGGGAAAACTGGGAATTTCCAGATGTGGATTATCCCACTGCTGAGGCCATCCTCTTCCCAGACACCCCTTGGTTACAAGAGCACCCCAAAAACATGCCGAGGATGTTGTCCGGCTCTCCATGGATAAGCTGGCATGAGCCAGGAGCAGAATTCCCACAGAGCTCATTTAGGAATGGCTGAGACCATTCCTTGGGATTCCATTTGGGAAATCAAACTTATGAATGGCTGCTTTTCCAGCCCTGGCCGAGGCCGTGGTTTTCCATGGAGCAGGGAGGAGGAGACACAGACCTTTGGAATGGTCTCCGCGGATGGGAATTCATCCGGGTTTGTTTTCTCAAGGCACAAATCCTTTTAAAGTCATGAGGCCCGGGAGGGGTGGGGAGAACAGGGAATGTTTGGGGTTATTTTTGGTCGGAGAGGAACAGTTCCGAAGTCATTCCAATCCCATTAAGTGAGTGCTTGGAAAGCCAAAACCCTCTGGACTTTTCCACTCGGTGACACTTGGAAGAAGCAGAGGGAAGGAAAGGGTGTCCCCCTGCTCCGGACATTCCATCCAATCCCACCATTCTAAATCCTGCCCCAGGATCCTCAGAGCCTGCAGCATTATGGGAAATCTGAGGGGATTTGCTGTTTTTTGGAGTTTAATTAAAGAATGAATAAAGGATCCCCTCAGATGGACATTCCCTTCCCTCCCAAAATCCAGCTGGGAGCAAGGTGGGAATCCAACCACTCACCTTCCAGGTGTGGCACATTCCAGGGCTGTGGAGATCAGGCAGGGAGCGAGGATCTGATCCAGGTTTGAACACCCATCACAAATGTAAGGAATATTTTCCCTCAAAGAGGGGTTCTCCTTGGATGCTCTGAAGAGGCTGATCTAAACTCCGGCTGCTCCTTTCCCGTGAGGCCCAAAAAACCTTCTTCCCATGGATCCTGAGGGAAGTTTCCATGACCACACCCACAAATGGTGGCTCCATTGAAAACCGGCTCCCTCCAGGTGTGTCCCTTTCCTTATGGAACAGCTTCCACGGGCCTTGGGAGCTGGAACAGCTTCATGGAGACTTCACGGGGCATCAGGCAGGGCCTGGAACACCTTCTCCTACCCCACAGTGGGATTTATCCGCCGGGAAGTGCTCAGCAGCTGGAGCTGGAGGTTCCCAAATATTCGCTGGGCTGAGCTCTTCTCCATGGGATGAGTTTGTATCCCAACCTTCCTCCTCCTGCAGGAAATCAAAGGCATGGAAAAGTCAAGGGATGCAGTCAGAAAAGCTGCCAAATACTGGATCATCTTGAGCTTGGAAAAGTGGTGTTGTGTAAGATCATGGAATCATGGAATGGGTTGGGTGGGAGGGACCTTAAATCCCATCCAGTTCCACAGGCAGGGACAGCTCCCACCGTCCCAGGTGGATCCAACCTGGCCTTGGACATTCCCAGGGATCCAGGGGCAGCCACAGCTGCTCTGGGAATTCCATTCCAGACCCTCCCCACCCTCCCAGACAGCAATTCCTGCCCAAGATCCCAGCCCAAGCTCCCCTTTCCCAGTGGGAGCCATTCCCTGCCTCCTGTCCCTCCATTCCTTGTCCCCAGTCCCTCTCCAGCTCTCCTGGAGCCCCTCCAGGCCCTGCCAGGGGCTCGGAGCTCTCCCTGGAGCCTTCCCTTCTCCAGGGGAACATTCCCAGCTCTCCCAGCCTGGTTCCAGAATCCTGGAATGGTTTGGATGGAAAGGGACCTTAAACCCCACCCAGTGCCACCCCATCCATGTTCAGGGCCACCTGCCACTATCCCAGGTGGATCCAATCCCCAATGCCCAACCTGGCCTTGGACACTGCCAGGAATGACTGGTGAGTTTTTGGGAGGCTTTCTTTGGAGCAGAAAGAGCGGAGAAGAAAGGAAAACTGGGAAAAAAAAGAAGAAAAAAATTGAAAATCGTAAGCCACAATTCCAGCCTCATCTGTTTTTTGGTTTGTTTGGTGGGGTTTTTTTTTACCATCTTTCTTGGAGATTTATCCATGAAAATAAATGGGAGAATCTTTCCCAAAGCCTTCCTGATGGTTTTTTGGACCAGGCTGGTATAAATTGGAGGAATGTGGGATAACAAAGAGGAAAGACAATGTCAATTTCTGTGATCATTTCAGTGATTTTAAGAGCACCAAAACCCCCTCACATCCAAAGAGTCCGACCTCCCACAAAAGCCAGGCAGGAAAATCCCGCCCAGGTGTCCCTACTCCGATCACAACTCCCAGAGAATTTGTGGAATCTGCTTCCCGGAGTCTCCCAAACTGTTTTCAACACCTGGAGCACCCCTGGACCCAACGACCTCAGGTTTATTGCCTGGATGACTCCACACCCAACAGCTCCGGAGGCAAAACACGGAAAACACATGGAAGCGCCAATGGAAGCTGAGGGACAGGGAGAGATCCTGGCCTCTCTTCCCAATTATTTTTATTTTTCCCCAAGCTGCGGCTAGAGGCAAAACCTTCTCGGGATCATTTCCACGGTCAGTGGGGGATCCATGCATCCTATCGCCTCCCAGCCGGATCTCCCTGGAATTCCCAAGAAAGCCCCTGGAGGTCGATTCCCGTTTTTCAGAGGCCCAAAGCCGCGGGATGCCAATAATTGCTCGGTGAATGACCCCTTGTTCGGGCCGGCCGCCATGGCCGGGAGGCCCTTCCACACGTTTGGAGCTCGCACTTCCTGACATCTGGTTCCAATCCGACCCCCAGGCCTGCCGCCGGAGTTCCAACGGCCTCGTACCTGTGCGAAGGTACCAGGAATTGCCGGAATTGCCCTTGGAATTCCCTCCGCAGCTGTTCTCGTGCCAAACTCATCCTTCATCCCAAATCCGTCGCTCCAGACCCGGCGTTTCCGGCTCTGTCCCTCCTCCCTGCAGCTGGGTCCTCTTTTGGAGGCGGAGAAATTAATTAAAAGTAATGAATGATTAATTGAATTCATTTATTTTGGTGCTTATTTGCTTCCCATCTCCCTTGAATTGACAGGATCTCCCTGGATCCGAGCAGGATCTGACACCCTCCATGCAGAGGCACCACCAAAGCCTCAAACAAGACAAATTAGGGAATTTTGGGGACCTTAATCCTATCCATCAACTCCAAACAGCCTGGAGATTCAGAATTCCTCAAGCACCAGCTTGGAGGATCAGATCCACCCTTGTGTCCCCGGATGGAATCCGTGCTTTTCCCGAGCCCAGGGAAGCACACACAGGGACACCAGGCAGGGAACCAAAATCGTGTTGATTTTTCCACAAAAATGTCTCTTCTTCTGTTTTTCTCCCACCTTGACCCAATCTACAACAAATTCCAGCTGCTTCTCCCACCCCGTTGACTCCGTTTTTCCAGCCATGACCTAAAATTCCCATATTTTCTGCTGTTTGGTGTGTGAAGGAATCACAAACCAATTCCCTCTCCCGCTTCTCCTTCTGCTGACCCATCTGCTCCTCCTGTTTAGCCTGAGGTGCCACCTCCCACATTCCCAGCAGGAATTCCTCCAGAGGAAATCCAAGGCCTGCCGAGCAGAGCTTTGATACTCAGCCGCCAAAAATTCCCATGAGTGGGAAAATGTGATCGGTGCAACCGCAGGAACAGATGCAGGACTCCAGGTCCTGGAAGCTGGAATCCCCCAATCCTCCAAGTGGGATTTTCCCATCCCAGTGGAGCCCAAAAAAACTTCCAGCTCCCATAGGTGCTGGGCAAGGGGATGTTCCCATTATCCAGGGCTGCAGAGGTAGCTGTCAGGTTTCATCCCAAATTTTCCCTCCTAGGAGCTGCTCAGCTGCTGTGGGATTTTGTAAAAGGCATCTCTGGGAAGCGGGGCTGGAGCTGGGATTGTTCCTGGAGAGCTCAGAGTGATCCTGCCGCTCACTTAAACTCGGATTTTCTGGGAAGTGCCTTTGCCACCTCATTCCCACCCTGCCACTGTCGGGATAACCTTGGCAAAGCCCCAGCTGAGCTCAATTTTTCCATCTGGACACTTGGGATAATTGCAAAGCCCCTTTCTCTAACAAGGCGTTTCCAAATTCCCAGGGAAAAGGCCCTGTGGAATTACAGAACTCCTGGATTTTGGGGTGTTTGGAGATTCATTGGATGCCAAATCCGAATGCTGTCCAGGAAAATGAAGTGTTGGAGAACCGGGGGAAGGTTTCAAGTTTTTCCTCCTTTTTAATGTTTGGATTTCCTCAGTGCCTGCAGAACCCAAAATGCCCCTGGAATTTTGTTTGAGCTCCTCTGGATCCCATCCAATCACAGCCTGTGGAAGTGGTGCTAAGAAATATCCTGGAGCTCCAAGTCCAGATTCCTGCTGTTCCAGGTCAGAGCCTGGGTCAGGATCAGGTGGAAGGGTGGATATTCTGAATCAGCCCAAACACCAGCTCTGGCTCCTGGGCCAGGAGAAACTTTTCCGGGAAGGAAAAGGGAGGGTGCAGTGGGAGCAGGGACCTGAATTTACCCAGAGGAGAGAAGGAAAAGGGGAAGGGGAAGGGGAAGAGGAAGATCCAGGTCCAGTTTGTGCATGGAAAAACTTCCTGAACAACACTGGGAATTGCCTGCAGTGATAATTACAGCGAGAATTTTGTTTTTCCAAGGAGCTGGAGGGAATTTTTGCAGCTGGATGAGCTCCTGCACCCCTGAATCCCTCCACGCTCTCCCACCCAGCACAGATCCCTTCAGGAAGCATCTCCCAGGCACCTCCTCATCCAGAGCCACTCCTGGGCTGACTCACATCCATCCCACGCACTCCTCCAGCGATGGAAAACCATGGAAAACTGCCCGGGAATGCTGCCGGTGCCCTTTGGCACAGCTGGCTCCGGCTGCTGCTCCAGTGCCCGGCTGCCCTCGGAACCCGGCCACAGCAGAGCGCGGTTATTTTGGGATGCTGGGATGGGGGGAGCCGCAGCAGAGCGCGGTTATTTTGGGATGCTGGGATGGGAGGAGCGGCCTGAGCCAGGCCAGGGCCGTTTCCCTTGGATACGGGATGGGCTGAGCCCGGACACGGGACCTGCAGAGGGCAGCAAGGCAGCACAGCCATGGAATGTGCTAGATCCCCATGCCCAGCGCCAGAATCCGGCTCCAAGAGCTCTTGGATGGGGGCAATCGGGACCGGGATTCAGCAACATCCCAAAAAGCCGTGTCCAGCCTCACGTGCTCCCTTCCCACCCCCGCATTCCCAAGGTCTCCCTCAGGCACAGGCGGGATGGGGCTGGGCAGCCCCTGCTCCCTCGCACTTGGATTTGCAGCAATTCAACGAAATTCATCCCACGGGGAAACATCCCAAAAATCCCTCTCCCCATCCCCACCATCACAGGGACACCTCGGGAAGGTCTCTCCCCAAAGTAGAAGGAGTGTGGGATGGGGGGATCCTGATCCAGGGTCAGGCTTCTCTCCCTGCCCCAGCGCCCGGCACCAGGACACTCGGCCCTGGCACAAACATTCCCAAAGCTGACATGGAGCAGATGGAAATTCCCTTTCACTCACTATCCTGGGATTTATCAGTGCAGGAGGGTGGGGAGACCTTGGAATGGGATTCCCAGAGCAGCTGTGTCTGCCTCTGGATCCCTGGAAGTGTCAAAGGCCAGGTTGGACACTGGGGCTTGGATCCACCTAAGACAGTGGGAGGTGTCCCTGGGTGGAACTGGATGATCCTTAAGGTCCCTCCAGTCCAAACCATTCCACAATTCCACAATTCCCATGGAATAGCCAATATACAAGCACTGCTCTAGAGGGACCTGCAGGAATTCTTCCAGCAGGATCCTCTCCTCTGGCTGCATCCTCACACCTGGAGCAGGAACACTCCGAAGGGCATTTCCGGGAGCCACGTTCCCTGCTCCATGCTGACATTCCCGATGCAGCTCCCGGCAGGATGCTGGAGCATCCCTGGAAGTCTCTACACAGAGCTTCACAGGATACATGGAGGGTCTGGTAGCCCTGGCTGGAAGTGGGCTGGAATGTTCCCTAATTCCCCAAGCCCATGCCTGCATGGGGGAAGTGGGATTGGGCCACCCACAGAAGGACCAGATCCTGCAAACACCTCGGACTTGGGGATAATTTCATGGAATCGTGGAATGGTTTGGGTTGGAGAGGACCTTAAAGATCCCATTTCCACACCATCCATGGGCAGGGACAGCTCCCACTCTCCCAGGTGGATCCAAACTGGCATTGGACACTGCCAGGGATCCAGGGGCAGCCACAGCTGCTCTGGGAATTCCATTCCAGACCCTCCCCACCCTCCCAGGCACCAATTCCTTCCCAAGATCCCAGCCCAAGCTCCCCTTTCCCAGTGGGAGCCATTCCCTGCCTCCTGTTCCTCCATTCCTTGTCCACAGTCCTTCTCCAGCTCTCCTGGAGCCCCTCCAGGGACTCTGAGGATTCCTTGGAGCCTTCCCTTCTCCAGGGGAACACTCCCAACTCCCCCAGCCTTTTCCCATGGCAAAGGTGTCCCAGCCCTCGAACCCTTTCCAGTCATTCACACTTTCCCTCTGCAGAATCCTGGCGCTGAGGAAGTTTGTCCCAGTTTTCCCAACCTCCACGGCCAAGGCCACTCCTGGAGGGAGCCTCAGGTGGACTCAGCCGGCCTCGAGCCCCCGGCCTGGGGCCGCTCTGGGCCAACGAGGAGCCGATGGGCCATGGAGGAGCTGCCCTCGGAGTGGGCGCGGTGCCTGTGATCCCAAACCTGTGCCCGCGGCGTTCCCGGCAGGAACAGCATTCCCAGACCAACCAGACCGAGGGGTCCCAGCTCGGTGCAGCATGGACATCATGGCCAGGCCAAAACCTGATTTTAAGATGTCCTGGAGAGGTTTTCCTTCAAAATAAAATGAGGAACTCGGGGAGATTTGGAGCAATCTGAGTTGTCACAGCTCCCCTGACTGCACAGAGGTGTTGGACACGTGGAACATGGAAAGTTTGGGATTGGGAGGGACCTTAAAGCCCAGCTTATCCCACCCCCTGCCTTTGGACACTTCCCACTATCCCATGTTACTCTAAATCCCATCCAACCCGACCTTGGGCGGTCCCAGGGATGGGTTTGGGAGATGCCACAGCATCTCCCAAAAAACGGCTTCTCCAATGATTTCAGATCCAAAGTTACCTGAGGATGAAGGTAAAATGGAACAGGATCTCCCCGGAAATGGAAATGGAAAAATGAAAATAGAAAATGCAGATTTTGGAGGGAGATGGATCCTCCCAGGTGATTTCTTCCCCACCAGGATGGATGAGGGAAATCTGGGCAGTTTGCATCCCAGATTTTTAAAAGGCAGATGAGCTAAGGAATGATTTCCAGGAAAGCATGGAGAAATTATTCCTGACGCAGCTCAATAATTTTTGCTCAGTTTATCCAAAAACCGGGATCTGGTTTGATCCCATCCTACTAGGTCTGTCTCAAGAAGTGAAATCCGGGTCCTGCAGGAATCCTTATCCCAGTGGTGGAAGGCAGAGCAGGAATGAATGTCTGTGAGTCCGGCGAATTCCAAGACAATTTAGGGATGGGACAATGATCCATAGAAGATGGGGAATTTTGGGGATGGGACAGTGATCCAGAGGAGATGGGGAATTTTGGGGATGGGACAGTGATCGAGAGGAGATGGGGAATTTTGGGGATGGGACAATGATCGAGAGGAGATGGGGAATTTTGGGGATGGGACAGTGATCCATGGGAGATGTAGAATTTTGGGGACGGGACAATGATCCAGAGGATATGGGGAATTTTGGGGATGGGACAGCGATCCATGGGAGATGGGGAATTTTGGGGATGAGTGGGACAAAGTCATTAATTAATTCCCCCTGGGGGTCTCCAGGGCCTTATCAGCCGTACCTGATAACGACTCTCGCTGAGACTCCAGGGGTGGCTCAGACAATTCCAACATTCCAAATGTCATCCTTAATTAACTGATCCCAAGGGGCTTCCCCATAAATCAGCCTCCCCCATCCCGAGCAGCAGGAGGGCTCTGGGGGCTCTCTGGATCCATTTTTTCCTGCTTTTCCGTGGACAAACACTGGTTAATTTTCTAGGAGTAACCCGATCCATCGATTTCCCCTCTCCAGATTTGTCCGGAGGCCCCTTTTCCCGCCCCATGGAGTGCATCCACCCAGGGATGAAAGCCCAGCAGAGGAAATGTTCTGCTTTATTAATAGATGCAATAATGGCTTAATGAGGCTCCTGCAAAAGCCATTCTGGTGCTCCTGGGTTTAAATAAACCCCGGCAGGAGAAGCTCTGGCTCAGCCAGAGGTGGAGCTTCGGAGCGGGAAACGCCGGAGCGTCCGGCCCCGTGACGTGACGGGAGCCCAGGACACCCACGACATCCTCCCCTGGGCTTGGGATGAGGCTTTGTGGTGAAAGCCCAGCCCTTGGAGCGAGCCAGGCTTAACCCGTGGCGCTGCCGGCCGCGCTTCCCAACCCCTCCTTTCCCTCCTTTTCACGCTTTTCCAACCTTTTCCCTCCTCCCCGAGTGCTTTCCAGGCCATGGCTCCGGGGGAGAAGGTGCCACTTCACGTGGATTGTCCCATCCTGGGCAGAGGAGGTGGTGGCTGCAGGTCCCTCCCACTCCGAGTTATCCAGTGATTCCTTCAAAATCGAGTTTATTTAGGAGCTGCTCCCTTTCCCGTCTCTCCTGCTGGGTTCTGAGCCGTCCCTAACTTTGTGTGGATAAACTCCACTGTTTTCCCGGGAGCAGGGAAGGGTCTGTTTTAATCCAACACAAATGTGCATTTATGTGGAAAAATGCTTCTTCCACATGGGGATTGTGTGGGACCCACATCCCACATGGATTTACCTGGGGGCTACGGAATAATCCTGGTGCTCCACCAGGCCAGGACCTCAAAATCAACTCCTAGACCTGGCCTAAGGTTTAGCCAGGAAAGGTTTCCATCTCTACCTCCCCTATCTTTCCGACCTTTCCTGGAATAATTTGTGTTGGAAGGGGATTATCTGCTCCAACCTCCAAATACATGGAATCCTGGGATCACTGAGGTTGGAAAATCCCTCCAGGATCATCCAGTCCAAGCTGGGACCAGTCCTCACTTTGGCACTGAGTGGGCATCCAGGAATTCCTTGGATGTCTCCAGGGATGAGAAACCTCCCTGGGCAATTCCAATTCCTGACCACCCCTTTCCATGAGGAAATTCCTGCTGGTGCCCAACCTGAGACTCCCCTGGCCCAGCCTGAGGCCATTCCCTCTTTTCCTGTTTTTCCCCTGGGATCAGATCCCAATTCCCACCAGGTTCCAAAATTCCAGGGAGTTGTGCAGAGCCAGAAGTTCCCTCTGGATCCTCCAGGCTGAGCCCTTTCCCAGCTCCCTTAAGGAATTCTCCAGCCTTTTCCCAGCTCCCTCAGGAATCCTCCAGCCCCTTCCCAGCTCTGTTCCCTTCCCTGGACATTGGATCTGCAGCTCCAATCTCTGTTCCCTGTGACAGGATCCAGGAAATGGCTGGAGCTCTTCCAGGGAAGGTTTAGGTTGGATATCAGGAAAAGATTCCTCATCCAGAGGGTGCTGGGGCACTGGAACAGCTCCCCAGGGAATGGGAACATTCCCAAGGCTGCGTTGGGACACCGCCCCCATGGACACAGTGGGATTGTTGGGATTGTCCTGAGAAGGGAAGGAGTTGGATCCATGATCCTTGTGGGTCCCTTCCTACTCAGGATATTCCAGGATCCTTTACCTTAACGGAATTACATGTCTCCTCTCCACGATGCCTTTAGGAATTCCACCCAGACCGAGACCTTTCCCAAGGTCTCCATCGTGGGGACCTTGCCCTGCAGCCTCTCGGATCTTCCCAGGGATCTTCTCTGGGAAGCTCAAGCCAACGTGGAAGGACCAATTCCCGGTTTCCATAGGGATAATCAGCACCATTCCTGCCCATGGCAGGGGCAGCAGGAATTAGAGGATTTTTAAGGTCCCTTCCAATTCATTCCAGGTTTTTACAAGGATGATTCCATGAAAACCTCAGCAGCCTCCTGTGAAACCACCCCCAGGATCAGATGAGAAGCCTCACAGGGATGTTGTAGCCGAACCCACCCTTCATTCCCTAATTTTGGATCTCTCCACTGCAGATTATTCCCCAAAAAATCCCCTCACAAATCCACCGAGACTTCAGCCACGGCCTCCAAGCTTTTCCGACCCTCCCTTTCCCACATTTTTCCGTGCAAACCTTTATCATTTGTGTTCCATCACATCAAAAATCCCACGTCAGCTGTTAAAATAAATAATCAGGGAGATGCTCCAAGTCAGGATTTTGGTGTAATCATCTCTTGTAAAGGGAAATTTGCATTTGCAGCCTGGGATGAATCAAAATCCTTCATTCCAAGTGCAGAGGGAGACCTTGAAAAGGGAATAATTTCCAGAAGCCCATTTGCTATTCCAGCACTTTACATCCTGTTTGCTGTCACAGTTTATCATTTCCAAAAGTCCAGATCAAACACCGAGGCCATCCAGGTACTCTGAATTATCATCCCGACACTTTGGAAGATTTATAAGGACTCATTTTAGGGCTTCAGACAGCTTTTCTCAGGACATCAACAGGGAATTGGATGCACGGAGAATTCCAAGATCCTTTCACCCCATGAGTCTAAAACTGGGGGAAGGGAATTCTCCATGGAATAGTTTGGGTGGGAAGTGACCTTAAGGATTGTCCCTTTCCACCCAGCCATGGGCAGGGACAATTCGCAATATTCCAGGTGGATCCAGCCTGGCCTTGGGCACTGCCAGGGATGCAGGGGCAGCCACAGCTGCTCTGGGAATTCCATTCCAGCCCCTCCCCACCCTCCCAGACACCAATTCCTGCCCAAGATCCCAGCCCAAGCTCCCCTTTCCCAGTGGGAGCCATTCCCTGCCTCCTGTCCCTCCATCCCTTGTCCCCAGTCCCTCTCCAGCTCTCCTGGCGCCCCTCCAGGCCCTGCCAGGGGCTCAGAGCTCTCTCTGGATTTTTCCCTTTTAGAATATTCTGGTTTATTCAATTTTATTATATTCCAAGGCCTCTTCCATGTCTTAATTCCAGCCAAGACCAGAGCACAGGGTCCACCAGGGCTCCTAAAATATTCTGGAGGAAAACGGCGCCAAGAAACCCCCTGGAAATCCATCCCCTTCTCCCATTTCTCTCCTTTCAGTAATTCCTGTAAATGTTATTTAAGGACACTGCAAGATTTTAGCTCGACTTTTAGCTCAGCTCTACCTTGGAATGGCCTGAGCCTGGAGATTTTCAGGTTAAACGCACATTTTAAGAGGACACAAGGCCGCTCCAGAATCCCATTTCATTCTGCGGGAGCCCAAATTCCCTTTTACGTTCAGAAGGGGTCAAAAAAAAAGGAGACAAAATAAAAGGAGGGGGGAGGAAAATAAAAGTCCCTGGATTCATCCACACACCTTTTCTGTGCTCTCACACGCAGCCTTTAAAGAGAATCTTTCCAAGAGTTCAGCTCGAGTTAAAACCCAGGGAGTAACGTGAGCCTCGGAGCCGGCGCCGGGTGGAAAGAACACGGAGTCCGAGGGACTCGTGCCGGGATCCAGCGGCTCCCGTGAGGCCATCCCAAAAAAAAAAACCTCTCCCTGCTTCTGTTGGAGCGGGGCGAGACACCTCATCCCGCTCCAGGGGTGGTGCAGCTCCTCGCTGAGAGCCACAAGCGACCAATAAATTATAAATAAATCCCAGCGAAGGGAGGGGAGCGGCGGGAAGCGAAGAAATCCCAAAAGGAAATGACCTTCCCTGCTCCGACAGAGGTGACAGACGGGGTTTGTGGGAGCTGGACGGGACAGAAGGGACCGGGAGGTGCCACCCTCGGGCTGGGAAGGGGACAGGAGCAGCGGTGGGCGCAACCCAAGGGTGGCTTTTGGCCACAGCCGGGACGGAGCTGGCAAAATCCGCGTTGGCAAAATCCGCTTTGGCAAAATCCGCTTTGGCAAAATCCGCTTTGGCAAGGACGCCCGGCGAAGCAGGAGAAGAGCGGCCACAGAGCTCTGAAGGGAGGGAAAGGAGCCTCGGAGCCTCTGGCTGCTCCGGAGGGACCCCGGCTTGGGTTTCACGGTCACATTTTCCAGCCAAAGCTCTGCTCGTTCCCGCAGCCCTCGCTCGCCTTCCAGGATGTCATCGCTGGGAGCAACATCCTGTTCTCCAGCACTCCCAGCGTGGCCAGGGCTCCATCAGGGCTCTATTTATGGGGAAAAGAGGAAGGAGACAGAAGCCAATTACTTCACTAATTGCCTAATTACCCTAAGCACTCCCAGCCCACCCCGTCTCCGCTCCGGAGCAGCTGCAGCTGCAGCTCCCACCAGTAGCTGGTCCTGGCAGAGCTCATCCCGAGCTCTTCTCCCACCAGCCAGGGCCAGAACTTCCTGAAGCATCCATGGTTCAAACACCTCGGAGCAGTCCCGGCTCCCAGAGAACTCCAGGACGTGGATTTGCCGAGGAGGTGGGGTCAAGTCCCTCTGGAACCCAGGCGGGACGTGATGGGAGGCCAGGGACACCCCTGGCTGCTCCCACCCCACCCGCTGCTCCTCACGGGGCCCTTCGCACCTTGGGAGTCGCGTCCTGCCTCGGGAAGTGTCTCCTGCCTCGGGAATGATGTCCTGCCGTGGGAATCACGTCCTGCCTTGTCCGCTGCACCCCGTGCCTCCTGCCCACCATCCTGGGCACTCGGCGGTTGGGTGTTTGTTCCTCCACCCGTGGTGCTCTCCTGTGCCAATTCCGCACAGAGCGATTCCTGGAAAAACCGGCAGCGAGGACCAGGACATGCACACACCCAGCTGGAATATTTGCCTTCCCTTCCCTCCTTCCTCTTCCTGGGCAGAGAAAAAAGCTCTGGGCAGAAATGGGATGTCCTGGAGCTCCCAAAAGCATCGGGGTGGGTTGGGCCCCAGTGCCGTGGCACCAGGAATGGAGACCCCAAACCTCTCCCACTTGATCCAAACTGTGACCATCCTCCCCATAGAAAGGTTTTATTTTATTTTATTATTTTATTTTATTTTATCTTATTTTATTTTATTCTGATTTGTTTTGTTTCGTTTTGTTGCAGAATTCCCTGTGTTTGGATCCGTATCAGCCAGGGTTCACCTTGCTCTGGGTAATTAGGTCCTTGTCCAGTCTCCAGGGATGGAGACTCCAAACCTCTCCCACTTGNNNNCCTTTCCTTTCCTTTCCTTTCCTTTCCTTTCCTTTCCTTTCCTTTCCTTTCCTTTCCTTTCCTTTCCTTTCCGAATTCCCTGTGTTTGGATCCATATCAGCCAGGATTCACCTTGGTCTGGGTCCTCAGGTCTGGGTCCAGTCTCCAGGGATGGAGATCCCAAACCCCTCCCACTTGATCCAAATTTTCACCATCCTCCCAATAAAAAGGTTTTATTTTATTTTATTTTATTTTATTTTATTTTATTTTATTTTATTTTATT
>WAAG01026765.1:18577-30635 GCA_013390105.1 Tichodroma muraria | reverse complement strand
TTTTTTTTTTTTTTAGGGAGATGACAAACTTCTTACCTTATTTATTGGATACTTGTTTTTGTTGCATCTGGTCTCAGTATGGTGTGTGTGACAGTGTTTATGCTTGTTAAGGGGGAAAAGGTTTCTTAATCTCAGTGGAAGAATTAATCTCTTCAGTAAAAGGTTTTTCTCCAGTAAATGCTTTTAGCTCTCCAAATAACCTTTGTTTTTAACCAACCACTAAAATGACCTAAGGATTAGTAGAGTGAATACTCACAGCTTTAGTGTTGACTTGCATTAAAAGAAAATACCTGTAATTTTTTTCAAGATTGGCTAGGTAAAAGTAATGTTTTCTTTGTGATGGAATATTTGATTAAAAAAACCAGAAGTTCCTCTTCTGTGACTAGAAATTAATGAATATATTGTAACATGAAACAGGTGCACTCCTGTTATTTTTTTTTCATGAAGAAAGAGCAGTGGACCAAAGCAGAAACATTCTCTTGCATATTTAAAAGCTGGATTTTGGTTTTGGTTTGGGTATGTTTCTGGGTTAAATGCAGTTCAGTTTCCTCTAGACATGGCTGTGGGTCCTGCCATCTGTCCAAGTGCAGCTTTAGTGTATGGTTTGTAAGCCAGTGCCTTTTGCACATGAACTGTTTGCAACTTGAACTTCACGTGGGAGGCAGAGAGGTGTGGATCTAAAATAGTTCATATTTCATTCGAAGGAGGTCAGCTGCTGCTTTTAATGGGATAGGTGAGCTTGCAAACTGCCCTGGCTGCTTGGAAGGTCTGGCTGGCTTGTAGGATGTTCAACATACTGTAAGCAGGTTTTTTTCTGAAAAGCTCTGACTTTGGAAAGTTCTCCATCTGATGACACCTGTTAGCAGTGCAGTGTCATCTCATACTGATTGTCACTTTCCCTTTTGTTTCCTCTCTCTGTCTTCTGTCACTTGGGTGGGTGTCTGCTGGTTATAGTTGCTCTGATGAATGGTGATTGTAGGCTTAGGCTTATGAGTAATTGCTTCCCTGCTCTGTTTGCTGTTTATTTGAATGCATCAAGTTGAAAAGAAGGGCTTTAACCAAAGCAACTTTATACTTACGGTAAGGTGCTTTAAAATCCTAAATCTAAAATAATCTACTCACGTAGTGTGTATAGCATTGTCCCTTTGAGAGAAAGTATGGTGTTTGTTTGTCTGCATGTCATTTATCAATTGTGACCTTATATTTAAACTGTGTGTACCACTTTTGGGTACAGACTGGCATAGTTCTTAAATTTATAATGTACAAAACATTCAAAAATTACCCCTGTTGTTTCAAAAATGAATCATTTTAATACACAGTTTAATCTGCCTTAGCTAGCAGTTGATCATCTAAATGAACACTTCTGAAATAAAACCTGTAATCTTGAAAAGCAACAATGCTGTCTAAATTGCTTACTCCCAGAAAATTCTTTTGGTTCTCAAGTTTAGCCCTAATTAATGTCCCTCCATTTAGTCAAAATGGAAAGATTACGTTATCTGCTACTCATAAATGGAAGGGGAAAAATAAATAGAACTTTGGGTGTGTCTGATCTGTTTTATTTAGTTTTGCTGTTAACAGAAGAAGGGACCTAATTTTGAAAAGAGAAGTGTCCCTTTCTTCATGGTTACCAAATACTTTGATTCTTCCTGCATTTAAAATGAATGAAAGAAACCAGACTGCACCCCAAAACAACTGAAGGATGTGTACATTTTTGCCTTATTTGAATAGAAAAACTCCCCACACCTGAACACAAAACCCCCTTGCGCTATAAATCTCAACCAATCAAAAACCTCCTACCTGTACATTCCACTTTTGTTTTTATGCTAGAGGTGTTCTGCCTGTGTGTGTTCCTGTGTGCAGCCTGGTAATGCATTTCCCATTATTCCATTGCCATTGGACATCTGGGATGTTTGATTCAGGTTCACTTGGGTGCAAAATCAGTCATATCTTGGGAAATAATCACCCAGTGGCGGAGACTGTGCTGGAAAAAGTCTTGCTTGTGTTCACTGTATGAGGAGATCAGTTTTGCATCTGAAACTGATCTGTTTTAATGAGCTGCACTTTAAGCTTACTGATGTTGTTTAGGACATCTTGTAATAATAAGAAGCGTTGGGTTATATTTACATTAATGTCCTGTCCTGGAGAATGAAAGTTGAAGCAACTATTAAGTTTTCATGTGATCTTCAGAGGCATTATACAGGTATTCTGCAGGACCAGGGAAGGCTGTTCAGGGAAACAGCTCAGTTTTTCAAATTGTATTTGAAAACAGCCTGGTGACTTCCAATCCCACAAACAAACACGCACTGAAATCCAGACATCAGTGTGATTCCTGTGGATAATAGCAAATTTAGCAACTGAAGATAACAGTGCACTGTTTAAATGTCTGTCGTGGAAAACTGCAGTTATAACTAGAGCTGTTCTGCCTAGTCACAATATTGTGTGTATATTTATGCCTGACCTTCCTATGGCATTGCTGAAACTTGAGCATCTTGCTAATCTCCTTCCATTTTCCCAAGCTATGCTATCACATCCAGCTCTATCATGTTGGATTCCAAAAGTTTTCAGCATGCAACTACCCTGTTCCAAATTCCTGAATTCTACTTTCATTCTTCTGCTCCATCTCACCTGTTACAGGGTGGTTGAACCTAAGCTGACAACCGGGTAGGCGGATCAGCCAAGGATCCGGGAGGAAACTTAATTTGAAGTGAGTGTGTTAAAACTTCAGATGGTCTCATTTTGCTTCTGTTGTCCCAAAGAGCACAGAGGTCATGTATCAACAAGTCAGCAAGTCCCTCAGAAGCCCAGCTGGACGAGGGCAAAGCCGTGTTTGCTTGTTGCCTAAATTGGTGTGACTTGAGTGAGTCAGAACAATGTGGGAGTGAAGCGGAACACGAGAGCTGGAGCAGAGGAGTTTGCAGGCTTTGTGAAGCTGCTCTCTGCCGGCTGGAGCAGCATCTTTGCCTCTCTCTGGGTTCCTCTTTGCTCTCGCAGCCAGGTTTTCTCTCTTGTTCTGTCTCCCGGTAATTAGAGTGCCAATGTGACTCTGTTCAGTTCTGGTTTCAGATAATTAGAGCTCGGCCCATGCAGCAAAGCACGTGGTTGTCTGTGTTGGGCTTTGCTCAAGGCCTTTGCCAGGCCATCGCTGCTCTGTCATTGGCAACCGGAAATCCTTTTCATTGCTGCTCTGCAGTGCGGTGCGGCGAAGACTCGGGCTGATGAGGAGTAATTATGTGATGCTGCTGGCTTGATGTGCAGTGGGAGCAGCCACCCCTCTGCTCTGCTCTACATGCTTCAGGAGTAATGAGCAGCGATGCTGGAGAACAGGAATGGCCTTGTTCTCCAGCCAGTTAACTGGGTTAGAAGCCTGATGCAGAACTTGGGAGCAAAGGGAGGGAGGAGGGCAAACGAACTGAATCGCATCGCTGGAATTTGCTGTGAAAAAGAATTTGTGCATTCAACACCAGAAAGCTCAGGCTCAATAATTTTGTTTAATTTTACTTCTGTCTTTTGGATTCTGTAGGCTTTCATCAGATTAGAGCCCTGAAGTAAAAGCTTAGTCACACTGTGTGTGACACACAGCCTTGTGGCACACTTAGCCTTGTGTGTTGTTCTAGGGTGTTGATAAAAAACTACTATAAATAGGCTGCTTATCTACAAATTCTATATTTAGTTATTTTACACACAGGTGCCTCATACAATGACTGAAAATTCTGAATAACTATTCAGAATTTTCAACTTGTTAACTATTAATATTAGAAAATTCTTAACTATTTATTGAATGTAATTTTAAAAAATAATTTGTAGTCTTTTCCTTTTAATAAATCAGTCTTTGATTAGTGCTATCTACACACCCTGTTTCCCCTAGCAAAAAAAAAATAAATAAATCCCTGAATGGACATTTATTTCAAGATCCAGCAAAATTTTGTCATGTTTTAGAAATTTCTCCCCAGCAGCTGCTTTTTGGACAGCAAGGTGTTGGTAGTTTGCTTATATTTCAACTTTAGTGAAAGATTCAAACAGAAGAAGGTATGTTTGTGCATGTTGTTTCTTGATTCATGTTATGAGCCAGAACATAAGTTCACAGAAATTTGATGAGAAGCACTAAAGAAAGAACAGTCTTCTGTAACAGTGTTTATGTAAAACTTCTGGGTTCACAGTTGCTGTAACTGTTGGCTTCCCAGCTGAGGTTTATTATTCACGGAACAGTTTTTATTTCAGTGTTTACAGAAACTCTTGTGGCAAATGTTCATCTTATCTTAAACTACCAACTACATTTTGCTTTGAGTTCAGTACTGACCCTACTGAATCCCCTTTACTGCCCTGCCTTCCTGCTTTCCTCCCTTCCTAATCTGACCGCTGTATCCTGTGCTTTTGGAGCAGTATGTTTGTCTCAGCAGAGAATTCCCATGTGTCCCCAGAATTAATCTTGCCTTCTTTTCATGTTTTCAGTATATGCTGTTCAAAGTCCTCCAAAGCTTCAGCTCTCAAGGATTTTAGTGTCATGAAAGTACCGAGTTCCTTTGAGATTGCCTTTGAATCTCTAGACACCAACACTGCATTCAGTATAAGGTTTGAAATTTAGAATCAGTGTACCAAGTGAGTGAAGAAATGCTTTGGTAAATTGCAGAAATCTACTCATTTCCAGTTCTAAATGTCTGTAAATACATGGGGAGGCAGGAGCAGCTCAGGCATGACTGATGTCAGTGCATGGCCTTTTTTAAAAATTATTTTAACAGTTGGTTGTGTGGGATTATGGCATTGCATTTTCCTGGCAACACTTTGTGCAATATGCAGCAAGACTTTGTTCAGGTGGTTGCAGTCACATTCTGCCTGGTCATGAGTTACTCTCATGATTCTCCTAAAGTATTATTGTGCAACTTTGCTGTTCTTGTAAAATCTTTCAGGCAAATAAGATATTATTTCTAGCATGATTTACGATGTTGCTTATGATCAAAATCATGTTTTGTATTTCTTGTGGTGCGTGTATACCCTCCTGCATATTATTATTCTGTCCTGTGTGGGCAAAACTAATTTCAGCATCTCCAGAAAATGAAACCGCCAAGCTTCAGAATGAGTAAAATATACTGCACTTGGAAGAACACGTCAAAGCAAAGCTTTGATTAATGTAAGTTTTGCTTTATTTAGAGATCCAGAAAATGATTATGCCATGGGACACATACTGCAGAGAGTAAACATGGCTGAAAGAATATGCAGAGGTTTGTGGGAAGGTGTGATGAGCAGGTGGGCATGCAAATAGATGTCCTTGTTTTTCAGCTGTCTTACATTGTTTCTGCTGTTTGTACATTAGTGCCTGAGCATGGTCTTGGGTTTAATTCCTACACCAAACTTCCAAATTTTGTTTTAAATTCATGTAGCTAAACTTTGTAGTTCGAAGTTACAGTGGAAAATTATAGTCAGAGATACCTACTCTCTGTGTCAGAGATTGTCTAAGATTGGAGAATGACTAAATGTTTGTCTTGGGGAGGGATTGTGAGGTATCAGTTGACACACTTCGGAGTCAGTTCTCCACTTAATTTGTTAATTTGATTTCATACCTAATTCTGTGCCTTCTTTCTTCCTTCACCGAAGCTTTTTCTGCTTCAGAAACAATTAGTGGGAATTTGACATCTAGAAACAGTTTTAAATTGAAGGCATAGGTTGGAAACGATCAAAAATTTATTGAAGTCATAGCTTAAATTAATCTTCCCTTGTGTTTTTATCAGTACAGAGTTAATTGCATAGATCCAGGTATAATACAGGAGGAAGGGGGTTTATAGTTGTTTTTACATAACTGCGCATGTGTCCCACTGCAGTGTTAAGGGTGCTTTGGGAGGTAAAGTGGAGAAGTTTGTTTGCTGGCCTTGTATGTGAACGCTGGAGTCACCCACAGAACACTGGCTACAAACCACTTCTGTTTTTAACTTTTTCTCATTTTGCTTCAGTGAATCTGTGTTGTAATAACAGTTATTGAAAAGCTGCTGCCGGGATAGCTGCAGCATGTTATGTGAAGACATTTCCTTTGTTTCGTTTTTTTTCCACCAAACATCTGCTAGTTTCATGCAAAGCTTTCTCTTCACTGTGTTGGAGAGCTGGTTTGAATAAGGACCCCACATTTACCATCCTTTTTGTGACACTATATACTCCCAATGTATTTCTTCTTTCCTCTCTGCTTTCCATTCCATGCTGTTAAGCCCAATCTAAAAGTCAATTCTTGTACAGAAGCCATTCCACATGTTTTCTCATCCTTTTTACTCTCTCCCAGTTCTTTGCTGCAGTTGGTAAGATGGGGCAAAGGGCAGAATAACTCATGTCTCTCACCAGGTAATGTGTGGGAAGGGTGCTGTGTTTGTCAGTAGGTGTCATAGAATATCCTGAGTTGGAAGTGACCCTTAAGGGTCATCAAGTCCATCTTCTGGGTAGTACTCACTTAGGAACTTTGAGGCTGGGTACAAACTAGTCCAAACTAGCTAGTCCTAGCTGTGATGTTGCACAGATCAGCCAACTTAAAAAAAAAAAAAGTGGTATTTTACATTGGTTTCATTGATGAAGTGAGTTTTCTGTTTGTAGTGGTTTTTTTTTTCTATTTAAAATGGGAATGTATTAAAATATTTGTCTTATTGAGTAGTTCTTGTGAATACCAGAAGGTGGCATTACTGGTTTTGCTAAAAGCTTTCTGATTGCAAGAAATGTGCACGATGCTACTGCACTGGTTTTAAAGCTGTCAGTGAAATTTTCATCCAAGGGAAGTTGGATCAGCTTAGACCTTAGCATTTAAAAGAGTTATATAAAGGTATACCCATCTGCCTTTTTTTTTTTTTTTTTTTTTTTTTTTTTAAATCGTGATAANTTTTTTTTTTTTTTTCCAAACTGCGAAACCCTTGTGTGCTGGATTTTATAGGTAAAGTTTTTGAAGGTGGAAGTAGTTTACCTGAAACTGCAGGGGGGAAGAAAGGGGTCATCCAGTATGTGTGCAGTGAAATTCTTTCCTGAGCTGTTTTACAGAATCCCAGTTTCTTATGAACACATTGTTTAATTAGCTTGCTTTATCAGTTTTCAAAATGAGGTCAATTACTGTTTATTTTAAGCTCTTTAGCAAGTGCTATAAAAGAATAAATTATTGGTATGGTAACATATAAATGATGGTTTTGTGTGGTAGCACCTCTAACCACAGGCAGATTTTTAGGTGTACCAACATTGTGTTAGAAGCAGTATGTGAAAAGAGTGTGCAAAAAAGACCAAAATTTGAGCCTTTTAATGGCAATCTATTTTCAGATAATAAGTATCTTGCTCTAACTGGAAGCTTAGTCTTTGTGCAGTGCTGCCCTGCATTTGTTGACAAGCTGATGAAAGAAGGTATTAGATAGCATCTCATTTGATGCTTTCCTTATACTTTCCTAGTCTGTCTCTGGGCCAGTCATCTCCAGTATGGTGTTGATCAAAAATTAGTTAAGTACACTTTAAATGGATGTATTGTTTCCATTCAAACTTGTGGAGGACTCCCTCCTAGAGCGAGTGCACTGGGCGTGATGGGCAAGGTGTTGGTAGTGGGGTGGCAGTGCAGGGGTGCCCCGTGCCAGACACAGCTGGGGTTGATTTTACGTTAAACCCCCTTTTGGCTACTCGCATTAATCGGTGTAGGACAGCCCTGAAACTTGGAGGAATGAGATGAATGGGATTTTTTTTCACTTTCCTTCAGCTCCCTCTGGCAGACAAAGTCCTGAATTACAACTGCTTTACTTTGAACTGTTTCAGAGAAGGGCTTATCACTGCTCAAAGTTATCACGATTGCTTGGTGTTCTCTATGTATGCTTCAAAAAGATATCTTCAGCTGGAGAAAAGTACATTACTGCAGCTGCAGAAGGTGCTGAAATACAGACGTCTCTTGGTTTAGCTGACTCTTGCACTGTGTCTTTGTGCATCACAGCTGTGCAAAGCTATTTTACCCAAGGACCTCTACCATGCACATCTATCGATTTTTAATTTTTTTTTTCTCTAATGTTGTCTCTCTGAGCCTGCTGTGATTCACTAGAGCAGCACAGATGAGAATGATGTGACTGTTTTGCATAGGAGCCTGGAGTTATTTGCAGAATTTAGACCCTTTTTTCCCTGACCAGATGAGGTGGGTGGAATGAAGTGGTGCAGCTGTGCTGGTGGTGGCTGTCACTGGGCTGAGCATCCCACCCACCTCTCTGCAGTCTTCTCCTCCTCTGAGCTTCACTGATTTATTTTCAGTTCTGTTTCTGAAGGGGGGCTTGCCAGGGATGTGGCCACATGTGCAATGCTATAAAGATGTAGAAAGCTGTCAGGAGTGTGTGGAGTGCTGGTAAAATGACCTGTGGAAGCTGCTACATGGACATTGGTGAAAGCACTGAGCTGCACTTTTGCATAGGAGTCAGATGTCTGAAGTTTTATGAAAGGTTTATAATCAGAAGACTTTAAAAGTATTTGATTTAAATAGTTCATAGATTTTAAAAATGCAAGGAAGATTGCCATTCTTCCATGGGCCTTTCTAAAAGCAGCTATGTACTGAAAAGAAAGTACTTTTCTTGCTATGTACAATTATTTTATGCAAAGCACCATGTCCTCATTTGATCCTAAATTATGCAGATTGCCACTAAATAGGAGTATTGCAATTGCAGAGTTCTTCCAGTCTGCTAAGTGAATATCTTAAAACTTTAAATCTGCTTTTGGAAATGAATTAATAGCTTGTATATTTGCCCACCATAACAAATTTGAAATAACTAACTGGTGTCTTTCAAAACTTTGCCTAGGAAATGTGGAATTTTCCTTAAATTTATGTTCTCAGAGCTGCTAAAGATGAAAGCAATTTGTAATTTTCTGTCTATAATTTAATTATTACACAGGAGTTTCGACATTTAGTGATTTAGAAGTAGAATTTAGTGGTGTATTTCAGAGGAATGGAACCCATTCATATGCAGAATTGTTTCTGTGATCGTGGTTTTTTTTGTCTTCTGGAAAAATCTAAATGTAAGCAAGGTATGCATTTTGAAAGTTTCAAGTGTTATTTAAATATTGGTGACCACTAAGATGGGGCTAATTCTGTGACGTGAACACACTCATTGATTGTACAACAAAAATTTAGTACGAGACTCTTTTTTCCCTCACTGCCTGTTCTGCTTTTGGTACTAATTTCACATGTTCTCATGGCATTTATTTGAAATGATCTGTGGTTCTGAAACTCCTTTTCTAGTGCAGAGAAAATAGAATTCCTTTTTTGTCTCACTGAATGTGAGAAATTAACACTAGCAATAAACAATCAACATTAATGACAAGTTTGAAATTGAACTTTTTTCTGCTTAAGACTTTCACATGTCCCTGTGTGAAGGCAAGCTGGACTTTAAGGTCAAATTGCTGTTTTGTGAAAATTTTTATCTAATATGCTTCAGAGTATCTGAAGGCAGGTAATTAAATTGATTGATTGCATCTGTCTGTCTCTCCTGTGACTCCTTGGAGGAATCCAGCCAGCTGCAGTGCGGTGGCTGTGGGCAGCAAGGTGCAGCAGCCTCAAGTCTCCTGGAAGATGCATGCCTGCAGTTTTTATGGCTTTGAGGTTGCACACAGTGGTTTCTGACAACCTGGACTTGAAGCATCAACATCTTTCTTGAAAACTTTTCAATCTCATTCTCTGTCAGTCTTCCTGAGGGATTCTGGCCTTTGGATGGAGGTGTCAGGAGTGTTCACAGTGGAGATTTTGTGGATTGGAGACATCAGAGGTGACAGTGCAGTAGGAATTCCTGTGCTCAGGAAAAGTTTGTGGTTTTGGCTTTTAATGAAACTTGAGTCATTACAGAAGCAGACAAGAGCAGTGGCCAAGGGCTCTGTTCTTGCCTCCCCACTCCTGCTCTTCTGCTCTTTTCATCAGGGACACTTTCTGTGGGTGTGCAGGACCACAGAAACACACTCCAGTTGATAAAGATAGTAAGGTTTAGAGAATGCAAGAGGACTAACATATTTCATACAAATAATGGAAGAATGAAAGAAAAAGCCTACAAACTTTCGCTTTAAGAATATTTCCAAAAAACTTTACCCAACACGTGGCTCCTGTAGTTTGCAGTTTGCTGTCTGTGGTGCAGGAAATATTGAAGTTTTTCATGGCTGGTGCTCAGTCCTGGCTTCTGTTCCATTGTTAAATTGTTTAATATATTTGCAGCATTTGAGTCTGATGCATAAATGTGTTTAGGCATACTTTACTAAAATAAATTGAGCAGCCAACAGACTATAACAGCTGTGGAGAAGTTGTTTAGAAATAAATTCTTTGTAGTTCACAGTTTGACCTAATAAAAATAACTGTTGCTTCAGACAATTATCTTCAGCAGGGTCAGTCTGGCTGCTGTGACTGTGCATTCCGTTTTCTGTGTTGATTTATTAAATATAATCACCTGGGGAAGATGAGCCAAGTCCTCTGAATAAATTGGTGCTAATTCAAAAGCATTTCTTCTTAGTGCTGTGTTGTCAGTAGAGTACATGGACTTAGATCAAAAATTGGAAACCTTCATTAGCTCACTTTGGTCTTACCTCCCACTAAGTGTTTCAAAACCTTATTTTACCTAATAACTTTTATGTAACAGTAATTTACCCAAGCAAAACTGTTTTTTTTTTTTTTTTAATATTATAACCTGTAACTTGTAAATAACTTAACAGTGCATCTGGACAAATCTTACCTTAATTTTAGAAAAATCTCTTCAAGAATACATGCAAGAAAATGCAAGACATCATAAGTGGCATAAAATAAACCCCAATTTCATGGTAAGAAACACACACTTCGGAATATTTGAAATATTTCTGAGACTGTAGTTACCAAATATACCTGAGACAGGCTTTAATATTTTATTTGATAAATATGTGAATACTGCAGGGACTGAATTTGAGCATTTCTTGTCTCACTTTTCCCGCAAGTTTTTGGGAACCTGATTTAAGATTTAAGCAAAATTATTTTACTTAAATAATTTTAAAAATAGTTGATTGTGACCTTGTAGGAAATGGCATGAGTTTTTTTTAATGTTTGCTGTTGCTGAATAATTTCAGAAGTTTCGAACTTAGACTATCAGACTTTTTTTTTCATTTATGAATGTTGCGAAGACCAGGGTTATAGACATTTGAAGAATGTGTGAAATGGAGAAACTATTTTTTCAACATGACTCCTTCTCAGNGGATAGAAAACTGTAGCATTTCTTGTTATAGGACATGCCCTGACTGCTTAACTTCATACTTAAAGATTTGGGGATTTTTTTTTCTTTCCAATTTGAGGAAGGGCCCCATGTATTGCTATAGAGACAGGAACCTGCACTGCTTACAGCATTTTGAAAGCAGGAGGGGTTGGCTGCAAACCCAGTTGATCTCACTTCTTTATGCCTTATGATTGTTCCTTGTTCCATGAGCAGTCAGCCCAGTTTAAAAGAATTGAATATATTTGATGCTAACTACTCTGTAAGCATCTCTGATCTGTTTATGAGGTCACATGCACCTTGATGTCTACAGTACAACTGCTTCTAAAAGCTGCTGTGACTGGTATCTGATGTCTGAGGGCTTTTTTGCCCCCAGTTATAAAAAAATTGGAGACAGCATAGCAGGTAGCAAGTCAAAGTACAGGCGTAATTCTCAGAAACGCCTTTAGCAGTTTTGAAGTTAATTTCTTAATGAAATTTTAAAAAAATTAATCCAAACACTATTTCTTAGTAAGATCTTTGATGATTCTAGAAGAGTTGCCATTTCAGTAAAAGNTGGAAGGGAAGGGGAAATGGCTGTGTCAGATGCAGGATAATGTGTATTTGTCAAATATATATAGAAATAATGTATGTCTATATATATATATAGTGTGTGTATATGTATGTGTATATATATATGCACATGCTATATACACAATCCCATATATATAGTATGCATATGTATATTTATGTATAATAATTTTCACTGAAATGATGCAGCCTAAAATGTTACTGCAGCAATTTCCTCATTTATACAGGAAAAAATGCTGACTGAGTGGATAGAAAACTGTAGCATTTCTTGTTATAGGACATGCCCTGACTGCTTAACTTCA
>WAAG01026764.1:180225-198990 GCA_013390105.1 Tichodroma muraria | reverse complement strand
AAAAAAAAAACCAAACCTTTTCTTCATCTATCTGTATATAAAAATTCACCAAAGTGCTAGGAAAAAAAACCAACTAATCTTCAGAAAAGTGCATTTTATGCGTGCTTCATCAGTTCTCAAATATCTGAGATGTTCTTGGAGGGCAGGGAGAGGAGCATCAGCACCCTGAAGTGCTGATGAGATTCCTGGTTGCAATTAAATGTGCACTAAGGTTGAGGGGGAAAGTGTGAGGAGGCAGAGAAAGAGACACCTCAAAATCTAGGATTTTTAGACATGAACTCATTACCTTGACCACTTCACCACCATCAACTTTCATCAGCTGCTTCAAGTTCTGGTGCAACAGGCTCGTGTTGGATCTCCACTTCAGCAGTCCCAAGAGATCAACTAGGAATAAAAAAAAACAGCAATTATCTCATGCAGGCTATTTCCCCCTCCTCACTCTCCACCACCATGTGCAGGACAAAGTTTTATTTCCTTACTCCAGCCTTTTTCCCCGGACAGCAACGTATTTCTGGTACCCTCTGACGCTGCAGAAACCTCGGACAATCCTTCTACCCTGACAGAACTCTGAAAGGCTTTCAGAAAAGCAGCCAGCTTTTGAAATATCAGCAGGAAAATCTAGGCCAAGGAAGCCTGGTCCCTCGGTTTTTAATTTGCTGTACACGACAGTTGTGTATTTAGAAAAAGATGCCAAAATGAAATTAGTCAGCCACCAACACAGTCATATCTACAGGGCAGTGACTCTCCCAGCTTTAATGTTTCCAGCTTCTTTGCTCTCACTGCATAAACTGAAAAGAAAATAAAGCACAATGAAGCACAAAGAGTTGCAAACTAAATGAGAGTGGGGGAAAGCTGGGTGATGAATATCTCCCAGTGCCCAAGCTGCTTGGCTGCTCTCAAGGGATGGACCCTGAGGGCACAGCCCAGATCATGCAAATGGTCTCATCCCCAAATCCTGCGTCCTGAAGATGGTGTCACTCCAGCATTCCCTGATAAATAAGGGAATACAGAAAGCCAGCTCTCTCCATTAGTCATTGTAAAGCTTCCCTCAGGGAAAACTCCTGGGGAGGAGCTCTCAGAGGGGATCTCCTGCAGAGCAGCAGCTCCCTGGTAAACACCGACCCCAGCACTGGAACCCAGCGCTGCCCGCAGACCCCAAACCCCACACTCCTCCTGCCTCAGCCAAAGCAGCCTGAGGGGAAAATTCTTCCCCATGAAAAGTGTTTTCAGCACAAAGCAAAACTCAGAGCAACTCCTGCTCAGGAGAAGCCTCCAATAAAAAACGGAACGCGATGATCTTAAAGGTCTTTTCCAACTTAAATGATTTTATGACTAATTTAAAGACTCACTGCCTTCAGTTTAGCCCCTGGCCCACTACTGCACCTTACCCACCTCCCCACAATTCATACTATATGAATTCTGCCCGAAGTAACTCAAAACAGGCACTTTCTCCCAACAAATAACCCCTCACCTCTTTGCTATTCAGACTTTCAAAGCAACCAACACAACATTTACCAAGGCATGAATCTGCAGAGTTTATCCTGGAAATTATCTGCAGAGACTCAAAGCAGCTGCTATGCTTTTCTCAAAAATCTTTCATTCTAAGTAATAAATGAAATTACTTCTAGTGGAAAGGACCTCAGTACTCCTTGGAAAGATTCCCCTCTGAGCAGCACTCAAACCAAGCCTTCTCATCATCCCTTTGTGAGGAGAAATCAAGAGATTTTTACTACATTAAAGCTTTGAAAGACTCGAATCCAAGTCCTCCATTCCTTTTAATATATCCTACAAAAAGCCTGTAGCCTGAACCCAAAGTCTTAGAAACTCAGTATTAACAAAAAAAAAAAAAATTGCTTCTGGAAGCAAAGCAAAGATGCCTCCATGAGTTATCCAAAGTGTTTCATGGATATATTTATATCAGCTTTCCACTCCTGAATTTGGCTGCAGTCTGACTTCTAACAAGGCATCAGCTTGACAGAAGAAATGATCTGAACAAAAGCCAGCCCACAGATGAGCTCTGAACAGCATCATGGATTGCCCCAAGAAAACAAACCCACGTGGACTCGCAGCGTGATGGCAGAGCAAATGCTAAATGAATATACATTTGTGAGCACAAAATGTCAGTGCAGGCCAGCTGAAAGGGGAAAAATAACTTACAGGGTATGGAAAAATGGGCACTCGCTGGTAATGCAGGCTTTAATTAACCCCAGCAAAGCACCAGCCAGGCAGTTAATCCCACTCCTCTCACAGGGCCGTGTGTAAAACAATGCAGTAAAAGGATGTAAAACAGTATTTTAGCCTACAGGAAACAGGAATGCTGCAGTCAGCCTAGGTCAAGTGAAATCTGAGGTTAGAAAACATCAGGAGGAAGACAGAATGAGGTTGCCCAGAGAAGCTGTGGCTACCCCTGGATCCCTGGAAGTGTCCAAGGCCAGGTTGGAGCAAACTGGGACACTGGAAGGTGTCCCTGCCCACGGCAGGGGTGGCACTGGGTGATCATAAAGGTCATTTCCAACCCAAACCAGTCTGGGATTCTGTGATCTCCCACTGCAAAAGGCTTAAACAAACACCCAGACTGCAAAGTCCCCAACAGCAACTTGGCTTTATTAATGTGATTTATTATTCTATGGACCGCATATGAAGATTTTCTTTCGCAGGGTATTTAACAAGTGGAAGGAAACACCCCAAGTTCCTGCCTATCTGCTTTCCTCAACCTGTATCTATGCAGGGGAAAAGAGGGGTTAGATATTATCTAACTGAATTCAGTGGCTGAGCTTTGAGGACAGTTTGGGTGTTTTCTAGAGGGACACCCAAACTGTCCTCAAAGCCCAGCCACTGAATTCAGTTAGATAATATCTAACCCCTCTAACTGAATTCCCATCTGTTCTTTGAAATTCTCTGCCTTCTTGACTTTAACACTTGATTATCCAGTCTGTATGATTTTTATTTTAATTCTGTGCCTACATCACCACTTTTTATGCCACTGTAGCACTTCAATTTATCATATGTGTGTGTTGGGTTTTTTTCAATTATCAACCGTGCTAAGTCAAATTCCTCCCAACTGTTCTCCAAAATCCTGGTCTCCCTGGCTCCTCCAAGTCCTGACTCCAGTGAAGGAACAGCCACTATTATTCAGAGATTTGAGTCCTTCAGGCAGAAAAAACAGAAATTCTTGGAATAAGCCTTAGAGGTGCCCTGGATGCTTCCAACAGCAAGTCCACGGGGACAGCACCAGCCAGCTCTCTGCCTGTTGGTAACTGAACATTTTCCCAGCAAGCCCATTAATGCAATTTCAGTTCTGTTCCCATCACCCTGATAATAAAAGGACATCCTGGAAGCCTGGGAAGAGAGACCAGGAGGAGTTACTTCCATAGGCACTGAGGGTTTTTTCTCCTCGTCTTCGTCTTACGTCGCCACTCTTCTTCAAAATTAACTGCAAAGTCCAGGAAAAGGCCAGGGAATGTCCTGCTTTAATAAATTCTGCTCAAATCACTAAAAACTGGCCAAGTGTTAACTAAGTAGATACTTCACACTGTCACTCTCAAAGCCTCAGCAGTGGCCAAGGCTGTTATTTTGAAGACTTTTCCATGCTAAGAACATCGATTACTGACAGAAAAGCAACATTAAAAACTCACAGTTCATAGAGAATTGAAGACAAGGGAGCGTTCAAAGAGCTCAGACACAAAAAAGTCTCTGCACCATCAAACACCACGCAGAAAAGGCCAGATCACTTATTCACATGCTTTCAGAATTACTAAAAATAAGTCTTAAAGCCAGTTCTAAGATAGTTATGGAGGGTAAAGGAAGAACTACTACTGGTACCCTAAAGGAGAAAAAAACACTTCCATTATTATCCTCACAAAAATGTATTTTTATTTACTTGTTTCTAAGAAAGTTAAAGGAAGACTATTAAGCGACCATTTTACAAAACTTAAAATCAGCTTCAGAAATCACCATCTGAAAAGCACTGCCAATTTTTAGGTGAAAACTGACACTTGAGGGAGGAATTTAATGATAATTTTTTTGTTTTGTTTCTTTTCTGCTCAATGAGACATGGTGATCTTGCCTAATAATGTCACAGTACTTTGAAGAGAGAGAAAACACTTTGGCAACTCAGAGGAAAAGTTTCCCAGACAACATAATTAACAGCAGCATTAAATAAAGATCAGGCCTTCAAAGCAAACAATATGTAAATTAAGTACCAAACAATGCTCAGGCTTAATTTTAGTAGCAGTTCTGTGAAAGCCACATCAATATATTGATCACTGGGAAATACTTTTAACTACTAACGAGCACCAGAGAAGGCTGAAGGGAAAACCAGCCCAGATTTTCCAACAAAAAGCAGTTTAATTCCAGATGTTGGATCCTGCTCTCCAAGCCCCGGCCCCACTGCGCTGCTGAGCTGCGATCCCAACTTTGCTGGGAAATCCTACAAGCACATCCCAATTTTTTTGCTGAACGCCCTGCCAGGCTCCAAGACTGCCAGACTGCAGTGGATCCGATGTGCTCTGCATGTGAAACACCCGGGATGAGCTGGGAGAAGCCGCTGGAAAACGCCGCAGTCAACTCGGCGCTGGCCCTGGGGTCGCAGCCCGGCAGGGACACCCCCTGGACAGAGGGGACTCGTGATGTGGCAGTGTCATCGTGGGTCCCACCCAGCTCCCCACAGACCATCCTGAGTCACAGCAGCTCCCTGGAATGACTCACTCCCTATGGAATGACCCTCCCACACTCCCCACTCACTGCTGGTGCAGCCAGGAGAACAAGGGATCGCTCCATGGCAACCGAGCACAGAAATTACACAGAGGGCACAGGCTGCAAATGTGAAATATTTGCTTTGGTGGCTGTCACCAGCTTTCCACAGCCTTGGGATGCACTCAGCCAGCTGACAAACAGGAAAAATGCACGGAATGCAAGGTTTAAAAGGAACTAATGAAGCCAAGGCCGCTCCTGGGAAGGTGTGGGAACATGAGTGACCTCCAGGCAACACATCCTCCTCCACCATCCCTTCTGCACACCAGCAGAAAACATCAGAGCTGTCCTCAGCCCTGAGATACGGATATTGCACCTTGGAATAACATAAACCAGCTGGTCTGGGAGCAGAGCCCTGATATTACCTACTCTTGAAAGCAAACTCATCCCCCTCCTCAGAGCTATTTTTCAAGGAAAAGTAAAATGCCACAGAGCCTGTGTCAGTGCACTTGAGGGGAAGAGTCTCAACTCCATGGGAAACAGTATCCCTGGTTCCACTCAACTTGGGATTCTTCTGGTTTCTCAGAGACATCAACTGCTCTGGAGCAAAACAGGGAAAAGGCTGGATGGTTCACACACCCACCCACCCAGCCTAACCCAGCAAACAGCCCCCACCCAGCCACGTGGGAGGGGGATGGGAAGGCAGCAAAGTCAGCACACAGATCCCAATCCTGCTGCGAGAAGCAGGAGCTCCAGCAGCTCTGGGAACTCACCGTTCTGGGTGAGTTTTGTTGAACAGACCAGAGTGGAAATCTGGAAAGAGTCTTTGCTGATGGTGCAGCTCCCGAGGTTCTGCATGCTCTTGCCTGTTGCTGAGTGTCCCTTTTCCTCCAGCTCGATTTTTGTGGAAGGCAGACTGAGATAGGTCGAGGCATCCTCCAGCTTCTTGGCTTCTGCCTACAGGGATGTTTGAAACACAGCAGGAGAAAATATACGGTCAAAATCTCAGCAATAAGAAAATTTTAACATTTATACTGGATTTTCTTAGGTTTGGAGCTATCAAATGCATCTTTAACAACACTAATCTGTCTACATTAGAGCTAAAATGGGATTATTTAAAAGGCTACAGAATTTATTTTACCCAACCCACAAAAAAATCAACAAATGCCTTTGAAATTAAAACATATTAAAGGTTTAACACTCCATCTCCCATATAAACCAACTACTCAGGACTTGCTGCTTAGTTTGATGTAATGGAAGAGTTCAAAACACATTTTCCAGTGTCACTCTGGACCAGAATTCCCCCAGAAGTCAGTCAGTGGAGCTTCCCTGCTGGGAAAGTCAAAACTCCACCTTGTAAACGATCAGGTCGTGCTCTCCATCTCTCAGAGTTGTCCCATCGTATCTCATGAGCTTCACAAATGCCAGAGCAAATATTTTCTCAGATTTATCTTTGGCTGTTACCAAAAAAAGACACAACACCACATCATTATTTCTACAGTTAGGACACTTAAATCTTACAAATATGGACAACCTGTTAGTGAGTGACCACAGCAAAGATTCTCATGTAAATTAAGTGTACAAAAAACTGGGGAAGTCTCTTAAAAGCAAGACATAAACAAAAAAATTTAAAAAAAGCCAAATGAATACATCAACAGTAACCAGATGCTTCATATTTCCATATTCTGTCTGCTCTTTCTGGAAAGCTTTATAAAGGCAAATTTTAAAAACAAAACAGAAATGTGATGCATTGAGAAAGCCCAGGTTTTTAGAAGAATGACAGTGTTTGGGAGCTGGAATAAAGATTAAACACCAGCTCTGAGGATCTCATCAGAGCACAGAGCCCTGAGGACAGACATTTGGAGGGGGAACATTAGAAGCAAAACAGAAACTGGATCCGTAATTGCAGATGAAGTGCATCGGTTTTTTGAAAGCAGACCCATTCTGCAGCCAACAGGAACTAGAAAATGCATTCAGCTTGTTCTTGCTCAAATCTGTTGGCAAAAGTTTAAAAAAACAAAGCAACAGATGAAGGAAAGATCACAAAGGAAGTTGAGAAGTGAAGCCAGAAGGAAAGTGTCATCACCTTGAGACAGCCCAAGGAGCCTGGGAGAAAATCCTGAAAAGGGCTCTTCTAATATTTAGGAATGACCTCTTTCAAATATTTAGGCTGTGGCCAACCTAAATATTTGAGTCATCGTAAGAACATTCCTGACTCTAATAATTTGTAGCACACAATTGTAATTCTGATAATGACACTGACTTTAGGAACATTGTTTTCCTTAAAAAGTATCATATAAAAAAAGTTTTCTTAACCCCGAAGTCTTCAATTACTGATGCTAAGCCAACTGTAAACTTTTACAATCCCATTTGGTGAAGATCTTTACTACTCCCTACCTCTAAGATACAGAATATACCACACAACCCCCTGAGTTACTAATGGAAAGCTTTACTCCATTAAAAGATTCCATTTATTCCCTTTGGAGAAAGAAGTGGGCAGGGAAGGAAAAACTCCCTCCAGATAGGCAAGAGTGAGGCAGATGTAAAGGGAAAAAAAAAACTGAGATACGACACAGAGTAAAATGGCACAGATTTAATCCTGCACCAAAGGCAATGGCAGCAATCAGCTGTGGACTGGGAATGTGGGAATGCCCCCCCTGCTGCAGGGATTCCCACGGAGAGGCTGAGTTACTCACAGTCCTGGGAGGATCTGTGGCGGAAGGTGAACCTCAGGTGGCTGCGGTTCACGTCCTCGATGGGGATCGCAACCTGGCACCAGGGGAGGGGAGGGAAACGGTCAGGGCAGCACCTTCAGCCTCCCCCAGCCCCACCCAGCCATCCTCCAGCATTCCAAGTGATCAGAGAGTGACAATCCCAGCAGCACATCCATCCCCAGCAGCCCCTTCCTGCCTACGGGCACAACAAGGCACCTTCGGAGGGAAAGTTCTGGTGAGGGGAGGAGTAGCTCCAAGGCCCTTGTGAGCACACAGCCCCTGCTCCACTGCTCACAGGCTGAACGGATTCCAGAAAGCCACCGAGCTCCTCTGCGACCTCCAAACTCGGCGGTGGGAAGGTTATTACCCCAGGGAAATGAGCAGGCTTGAAGCACAACCAGCTCCCCAAACAGTGACGAGTCCAACACAGGCGGAGGGGAGGGGAGGGAAACGGTCAGGGCAGCACCTTCAGCCTCCCCCAGCCCCACCCAGCCATCCTCCAGCATTCCAAGTGATCAGAAAGTGACAATCCCAGCAGCACATCCATCCCCAGCAGCTCCTTTCTGTCTACAAGCACAAGGGCACCTCTGGAGTAAAAATTCTGGTGTGGGGAGTAGCTCCTTGTGAGCACACAGCCCCTGCTCCACTGCTCACAGACTGAATGGATTCCAGAATAAGCCTCCTTTGCAACCTCCAGACTTGGCAGTGAGAAGGTTATTACCCCAGCAAAATGAGCAGGCTTAAAGCACAACCAGCTCCCCAAACAGTGATGAGTTCAACACTACAGCAAATGAGTTTTAGCCTTAATATCCTGCTCTCCTCTAGGTCAGCTTCATGGAAATAGAGCAAACCATTCCTGAAGAGATGCTGGAGTTTCCCCACAACAGTCATCCTTGACCAATGGCTGAAATAAAATTCAATATGCAATAAAAGTCAAAGCCTTTCTTAGCTGAGCTACTCCTTGCCCTGCTGAACACAGGCACTGAATTTCCCCAGTTTTGCTCCCCACTGAAAGCTGTATTAATGGCACATTAACACCAAGAGAAGTTATTTTAACAGTTTAAATACCTTTACAGTCTCAAACCAGCGAGGCTGCTTGACTTGGTAATAGATCACTGACTTGTACTCTGAGATGGCTTCATCACCAGCACCAGGAAAAATAACACTCTGCAAAAACAAGCAGAAGGGGAAGCCTTTATGTCACTTAAACTCCACTTTTTCAGTCAAATAAACAAAAAATAAATCAGCAAAGTAGGTCAGAATAAAAGAAAATGCTCCTCATGAAACTGGTATCAAAATGCATGCACTGATAAGGCAAGATGCATTTAATGATGACAAAAGTTTGGTTGAAAATAAGAACTGGGACCTTAAGCTGACAAATACAGCTGTTGAAAAGGCTTAACGTGATATGTATCAAAATCAAAAAGCCCCCAGACATTAAATACTCTAATACCTCTAATCTCTTGCCATCTTCATCATAAACAGACACTGTGACTTCCACATTCTTTGCTGTGGTTTTGCTGCCTTTGTCAAAATCTCCCTGCACCAAGGTGACGTAGATGTCATTACGAACATCTCCTACAAGGGAAAGCAGAGCACAAAATCACCCACAACTCTCACAGTAAACCCAAGGACTTGGGAAACCAAGGACACACAGAAACAACGGCAAAACACTTAAAACACCACATTTCCATTTGTTTTATTTTTGCACAACTGCTTTCAGTATTCACTTGCAAGGAAAAACTTCAACACGGTGATTTATCCCATACAAAGGTATTTTTCAATTTAAAATATTTTAACAGCCTACAAGAAGTCTCTAATTTGTTACAGCAGGGAGAGGTTTGATGTTTTTGCTGGCTTGGGGAGGGCTGTATTTAGATTTAAGGCTTAAAATGCTCCTCAGCTCCACCCCAATTCAACTCAAATTTTGAAAAGGAGCCAGGGAAACAAGGGATTTCCAATAATTCTATGAGCCAACACAGGATGCAAACAAGGTGCTGAGGCACTCACACTTGAAGAAGAGACTGTAAAACATCTGGCAGACATCTGCCAGCAGCCACAGGGAGACCTGGATCTGGGATGGGCTCTGGAAACATCTCAGGGATCCCTCAGAGTCCATCACTGCAAAGGACACTGCAGGTTCTGCTCTTGCTCATGGCAGTTTTTATTTTGAGAAGCACCACATTTTTGGGTTGGTTTTCGTGGGCTGTGGTGTGTTTTTTTTCTTTGTGAACACCTGAACTGAACACGCACAGAATATATGTATTTCAAAAAAGATGATGTGGCTCTCTTTCAAATGCACGATCCAAATCTGGTACAAACCCTGAGAGAGCTGCTATCTCTGAATCAGGCCTGTGCCTCAAAAATCTGCTTTGGATTCAGCACAGGAGATAAGTTTTACAAATGCCCTTGCTATGGGGATAATACAAAGTGTGTACTTTGTCTACAGTCTTTTTAACTGGGGGAAAAAAATGCAATTTCCACTCTCACTGGGAATTCCTGTCTTCTTGACAGGGGTGGGAGCTTTATTTATTGATGCAGGTATTACCAAAGTATTTTACATTTATTTTCGATGAGACAACATCTTTTGATGATCCTTTTTTTTAAATGCATACCATACCTTAAATTCACCTTTAATTATTTTTTCCCTCCAAAACCTTCCATACACACAGACATTTAAAGCAGGTTAAAATACAACGAAGCAGCATTAATTAAGTGCCTTACCAGGCATGATAATCTCAGGAAAGCCCATTTTCCGAGCCACTGCTGTTGACCTATCCACTAAGTGTGGAAACTCTTTCCTAATCTGATGGATATCTCCTGGAAGAAGTTTCAAAGTCACCCACAGACCTGTTGTGTAGAAAACCACGATTATGAAACTGCTGGGATTTATTCCTACTTACTAAAGATTTTTTTTTTTTTTACAACTTGAAAAACGCAAAAACGTTAAAATAATTAGGTGCATTAAGATAACTGATCTTCCTTTACTAAAAAAATACAAAATATTTTTAAAATGCTCAAAAGATCTCATCCCTTCACACAAAAACTTGAGTACAACACACAGAATTATTTCTGATTATGTTCCACGATCTTTGTAATGAAATGTTTATCTCCCATGGGGGAAAAAGAAAAGGAGCAGGGATGATTTGTATGGGAAAACCCAAGGATTCCAAGCAAGCAATACCAGCAGATCCATACCCCACACTGATGGATCACCACCCCCATAAGTTGTTTTTACTGCTCTGAGCACACAAATCTACAGCATCAGCTTCACACAGCTGATATTTTTCTGTTCAGCAGCAGAAGAAGCCATTAAAAAGCTGCTTCTTGCCAACTAACATCAGGCACATTTGTTACAGGAAAAAGAAAGATGCCAAAGTGGAAAAAAAAACCCATAAAAATAAAAAAGAAGCCCAACCCAAAGAAGCCTTCCACTTGCTGAAGTGGCTGGCAATCATGTTCAAGCACAAAATAATCACAGCAGCAATTTGCAGAAGAAAATCCTAAAATTAAAAGCTATGAAAAATACCCCAAAAATATTCATCCATGAAATAAATTGTGGGTTACCCTGTTAGAGAATTAACTGTACATTCATTTTGTGTATACTTGGCAGCTTGTCTTTTCCAGGGTATCTCTGTAAGAGTTTCTGGGCTGATTTGTTGCCAGGGATGGTTCTGACAGCTGCTATTTCACTGAGCTGCAACTGTACCTGCACTGACTGGCTAAGGAACAACTCTTAATCCTTTTTCACTTTGCCTGGGCACTCCTTTTTAGGGAAAGAATCTGGAATGAATCAAAGACACTGAAATGTTTCCCCCTATTGGATACACACTGGCCACAGATAAAAACAAGGAGGGGAAGCAGATAAAACTCCTCATTAGCTAAAGGAGAGTCTAAAAATAAGGTTTATCTAAAATTTTGCTTGCTATTAATTAGTGCAAAAATCAGGGAAAAGTGCGTGGTTCCCCTGGGGTTTGGTCAGATATTCACACAGTGTTTGGTGGAAACTCTATTAATCAGTGTAACTCCACATTACTCCAGAATTCCCAGGAAATACTGAAGTTAGTAGAGGAATAACTGGGCACAAACAGATCATGATCATGAGATCTCACACAAAGCTACATCAACCCAGAGCAGTGCCCTACAGAAGGTACCAGGGAAGGTTTCAGAGGGGTTGCCTGGCTCTGGCTCCCTCCTCACCTCCTGCGAGCTCAGGTGTCCTGGGGAAGGAGCAAAATGTTCCAAGAGCAGCTGCAGAGTGGAAAAACATGGGGAAGGAAAAGAGCATCCCTTCCTGCAGCAAGGAGAGGAAAAAATCCACAGCTCAAGGGCACAAGAGGTGAGTCCTTGAGTCATCACCTCCAGCAGAGAATCACAGTCATGGGACAGGTGGGGTTGGAAGGGACCACTGGAGATTATCCAGTCCTGCCAAGGGAAGCAGGTGACACAGGAACATGGGTTGGGAATATCTGCAGAAAGGGAAATTCCACGTCCTCCCTGGGCAGCTGTTCCAGAGCTCTGCCACCCTTCATGGAAAGAAGTTCTTCCTCATGGTGAGGTGGAACTTGTTGTGCTTTAGTTTATGGCCACTTCTCCTCATCCTGTCACGGGGCACCACTGAAAACAGGATGGCCCCATCCTCTGACACTCTCTGGATGTATTTAGAAAAAATGAGATTCCCTCTCAGTCTCCTCCTCCCCAGAGTAAGCAGGCCCAGCTCCCTCAGTCTCAGCTCATCGGAGAGATGTTCAGACCCTTGATCATCTCTGTGGCCTCCCCTGGACCGTCTCCAGCAGAAATATAAACACACCCAAGAGCTGAACAATGCTACAACAAGCAGAGTCCACACTAGGCAGGGGAAAAATTACGGGGAAGAGGGAAGAGCAGGCTGAGCCCTGAGGGATGGGGAAGGGAGGAACGAACCGCACAAACAATTTTTTTGATTCCAGAACTAAAACCACCATCACACGAAGCAAATCAAGGCGCACAGAAAGAGCGGTACCTACCCTGCCCCTTGTGGTTGACTTCTTTAGCAGCAATCACTTTGTTTATAACAGTCTGCAGGAAATCATTCTCCCCTGCCACCCTGGGTGAAAAACGGGATGATATGTTCAGCTGCTTGTGTCGAATGGCGTCATCCAACGCTAGCCTGGAGGATGCACATGACGACCAACACCAGGAGACAAAGGGGCACAGAAAACCAGAAGTCACAGTGACAAGGGAACACAAAAGATTGTATCACAGTTGTGACAAAGAGTATTTATTAGTCAACGCAGGACAAAGGACAGGAAAGGTAACAAGAAAGACAGAGGGAGATCATTAATCAGAAGAACGCTGATCTGCCACAGAGAGTCCAGCACACCTGTGAGGGCTCTGCTCCCTCAGGGACAGGGACAGTCCTCAGGGAGCAGGGGGAGGTCTCCCACCTGAGAGTCCCCAGTTCAGCAGTGAAAACCCGTACAGGCAGCTCTCCTTCATATAAATATAGAATTATAGATGTATATATATAGACATATTTATAGCAGACTGCCCCTGCAACACCTCCAGGGTCACCTCTGTCATTCCACAGGTGGAGCGCCTGAAGGAAAAGCTCCCATCAATCTCACAGGGAAAAGGAGGAGAAGAGCAGACGACCCAAACTCGGTGAACAAATGAGAAGATGGGGACAATAAATAAACAGCAGCATTAGGTGGCACCGAAAGTAAATCTTGCCATTGTGCTGGTGGCCAGTGAATGAATACAAACAAAGATATGAAAACAGAATTGCATGTGGTACAACAGAAACAAAGCATGGGATGAGGAGAAAAATGTGCCTCATATACACAGCCCAAGTCTACGTTGGAAATAACAACACCAGCGTTCACCTTGCGTTTGTTTCCACCTTATTCATATCCTTTGGGATAGACTTTTTCAGGAGAATGTTTTCATTTATTACAAGGGAAGAAGAAAAATCACATTGTGCATCTTTTCAAAGCTCTGTGTATATGTAACAGGAAAAATGAATCAGTGCTAATGGAGCAGAAAACTGGATGTTCCATTAGCACCCCCTTTGAAAGGCTCATTTTCATTGCATACTTCCACACTGGCTAAAAAACAACTTTGCTGTTGTTTACCACACAACAAACGCATCCTTCTCTTCCCCAAACCTCGTTTCCCTTGAAAAATGAAATTGTACTTTGATTTTGTCATTAACAGCCCCTATCCCTGCAGGACCTGCACACCTCGCAGTCCTCTCACCAGCCCTACACCTTCAAACCACAAGGGCTTCCTGAATTACACCTGTTTTTCAAAACTAAGTTCATTTCAGATTTTATTATGTCAAGCTTTTTTTTTTTTTTAAATATTATTAGAAGCCCATCTGAATATCCATTAGTGTATTAATCAAGGAATTCAGCTCCCATAACTATGTTTTGCCTTTTGGAACAGATGGCAATCCAGCATTTCCCACAATGGGAAAACTAAGCATCCATGCTTCACGTAAATTTATTTGCCTTATCCCTTCTACCTTTCCTCACTTCATGGAAGTAAAAACTTAGGATCTACAGATTGAACATGATCTCTGTTGATCTCAGGCAGAGCTAAACCAGCAGTGAACTTACTTTAAGCATTTCACCTCTTACACATTCTCCCCCTGACATCATTAAACAAAAAGAAAACAAGGCTGCAAAACTGGGAATGCATGCTCTAATCTCAAAAAAACCCTAAAGTTTCTGGGGATAACACTGTTGCAGCTAATGGCAAATTATCAGGGAAGATATATTAGCAATATTACTCAGGAGAAAATATCCCATGGAAATAAATTAACTTCAAATATTAGCTTTTTTTCTTAAAATCAAACTTAAAATCTTGCTTTTTTCCATCCTGCTTGCTCTTGCAACTGCTCCCTACTTACGGCTGGAATGGGATGAAGTGCTGCTTGTCCTCATCATCAACCTTCCCGTTAATGATGTCAGTAACATCCATCACTGCAAAGACAAACCCAGGGCACTGAATGAACGGAGCAGCGTGGGAAGAGGGACCCCCCTGGGGAACTGAAGCAACAGTGACTCTGAATTAGCAACTGTGGAATTTCAGAACTGCCTATGGAATAACCACGCTGCAGTCGAGCTTCGGCATCTCGGCTAGCACAAACCCCGGGAGGGTCAGCATACAGCAGCCAGTCTGACGAGATCTGGAACAACTCTGAGTTTATACAGCCCCACAGCAGTTCCACCACCCAAGTGCCATGCAAGAACTGACCAGGAGGTGGAGAGATCCACCCCAGAGGTACCTGCCACCCCGAAGGGTCGGCGCAGCCCCGACGTGAGCTTCCTCGTGTTGTTGTCCCGCAGCTCCATCCTGCCCACGCGCACGATCTGACACACGAAACTGATCTTCTCCCTTTTCAGGTCCTTGCTGCCCAGGTCCTACAAACAGTAGTAACGTCAGGTTGCTTTCTAATAGCTGAATTTCAAGTCCCATTTCAGCAGGCAGAGGGTTTGCTGCTCAGAATTTGCCTTTGCCGTGCGAGTAGAGCAGCTTTTGTAACTGTATTAAGTTATTTTTGTAACTGTATTGTAACTTAAACGCCTTACTGGAGTTCGGTGTGAATTAATTCCTTAGGAGGCCAAACCATTTCTGGGAAATTAAAGTAAAAAAAAAAAATCACTTCGATTTTTCCCAGGTGCTGAGAATATTTAGCAGCCATTTAGGAGAAACGTCTCACGGGAGCCTTCGGAAGCACAGAATCCTGGAATGGCTTGGGTTGGAAAGGAGCTTAAAAATCATCTTGATCCAGCCCCAGCAATGAGCAGGGACACCTTCCACTATCCCAGGTTGCTCCAGCCTGGCCTGGGACACTTCCAGGGATCCAGGGGCAGTCACAGCTCCTCTGGGCACCCTGTGCCAGGGTCTCCCCACCCCCCCAAGGGAACAATCCCTTTCCAATATCCCATCTAACCCTGCCCCTGGCAGTGGGAGCCATTCCCCCTTGTCCTGTCACCCCATCCCTTGTCCTTGAGCCCCTCTCCAGCTCTGTCTCCCCCGTGCAGAGGTGCCCCAGGCCGGTCACACCCAGCTCACTGCCAGGCTCTGGGCAAGGCACACTCACGGTGAACACGGCCCGCAGGTTGTGCAATCTGTCGATGTCCTTGGGGAGGCCACAGCTCGACCACCTCACCAGGTAGTTCTCACTGAAAAAAAACAGCATTTTGAGGGCTTTTTGTTTAAATCACAGAGCAACAGAACCACAGAATGCTTTGGGCTGCAAGGGATCAAAGATCATCTCGTTCCGCTCCCTGCCGTGGCAGGAACACCTTCCCCTGTCCAGGCTGCTCCAAGCCCCTCCAAACTGGCCTTGGACACTGCCAGGGATTGGGACAACCCTGGCATTTCCACAGCCTCTCTGTGAAACCCATGCCAGTGCCTCAGCACCCTCCCAGGAAAGGATTTCTTCCATAATATCCCATCTAAATCTACCCTCTCTCAGATCAAAGCCATTCCCCCATATCCTATCACTGAATGCCCTTTAACATAAGCAGATAAAACCAACTTCAGAATTTACAGGAGACTTTTCAACCCAATTTTCTTATCCTAAGGAAACAAATATTGAGCAGAGAGCTGGCATTTCCCTTAGTGCACACAATTTTTACAGAGAAAGCATCTTCTCAGCAACCAAGTGTGGGAACTCTGCAGCTCAGCAAGGGCACAGCCCTTGCAGGTGTGTTCACCTCGGAATTTCCATTTTCCAACCACAAGCACAGCCCAGCTCTGAAACGTGCCCCAAGTGAAGGGACCTGCCTCTGCCTTTCACAGAAATTTGACTTTGCTAAGCCCCAGAACTCCCTCGCTGCCATCCCTAAGTAAGCACAGAGAAAAATGGCACTAACCTGATGAATTTGGATTCCAGTGGGTCATACAGAGACATCAGGACTTCAGCATCTTCCCCTATTTTACACACGACGTTTTTTAAATTTACGAATAAAGCAAATGAAGGAGTGGCAGCAAACTTGGCTTGTCTGTTGATATCGATATTCTGCTTCTGAGACTGCAATTCAAGAAAAAATAAAGTTTAACTTAGCCTAACAGACATCCAACTGCTATAAAACTTTCCTAACACCTTCCAGAAAGAAGAAGAGGTTTCCATTGAGTGTCTGCTCCTGTGATCTTTTTTCTGTTAAGTTTTATGACAGACAGCATTTTCTGGATCTGTCTTGAAGTGCCATACCATAAGGAAAAAGTTAAAAAAAAAGGAGAGAAAAAGGAGAGAAAAGATGTCTTCACTTATTAAGTAGAGAGAGACATATGGAGAAAAAATAGAGCCTCAAATATACCTGAAAAAATTCCAGGAACGCACAACAGAAAAAGAAACAGAAAAGTTCTTCCTTTCAAAAATAAGGGTTTTGAACTGCAAAGGTGCTGACAATTCAAGACTGAGAAGGGTTTTAAATTTGCCCCTTTTATTTCAGCAAGTTTTTAGGATTGGCATAAAGAAACCACACAAGAACAATTTTATTCTTTATGATTCTCAAACAAACTCTGAAGACAACCTAACTTACAAACCTCTCACATGCACACCTCTGCTATTAACCTACAAATGCAGCTGATTTATTCATACAGGTCTGAACCATAAATTCTACTAAACCCTTTAAAGGATAAAAAAAAACCAGCCTAAGACATAAAAATTCTTACAAAATGTTTAAGCCTGATAATTCTTCATAAACACATCAAATCCCTCATTACCAATGTTAAAAATAACAGCCATCCAATTAGTTTACAGCCTTGAGTTTCACAGGGAAAAGCCACACTTGTCTCTTACTTTTTCTTCCTGTAGCCTCTCTTCCACTTGCTTGGAAGCTATTTCATGTGCTCTGAACAGGCTGATGGTGCTGGTCTGCTCTGGGTCCAAAATGTTGCCATCTTCATCTCTAACCACCAGATCTAAATCCAGAATTCTAAACAAGACAGAAAAAATGGCTGTGGACTAACAGTGCTCAAAGGAATGACTAAAAAACACCTGCCAAGTGTTTAACTTGCACACCTGACACGTGATGGAAAAGAAATTATTTGAGACATGATAATACAATTTAACATGTCACCATCCCTGGAGATCCAAGTCACTTATTCCCACAGACAGGGAGAATGGATGGAAATGAAACAGCACAACAGCTGGGGAAGCAATTCCTTAAACAAATTTGCCAGAGACTTGGTCTCCTCCTCTGGTTTATCCAAGTCTGAACAACCAAATCCCACCACACACAGCTCACGTCTCCCACTCCACCTTCTCCTCCAACTGCAAATTCATGTTTTACCCACAGCCCACAAGACAAGGCAGAAGTTGCTTCCTTTTTTTAAAGCAGAAGCCAGATCTCTGTCAGCAGGGTGTGAACATCCCTAATTACTTTCTGCAGAGAGGAAGCTTTCTGCCATAATCAAATCCAGGCTCAGGAAAAACCTTTCACATTTCTCCCCATTTTCCACAGTGCTGGCAGCAGTACCAAGGGTTAAGAAATCAGGTCCCTTCCCTATGACTGCCCTCGTCCCCTCCATCCCAATAAATGTGTCCCCATTTCCTTTTAACTCCGTGGTCAGCTCTCTCTCCCAGAGGAGCTGCTCTATCTTTAGAGTTGAAATATGTTTGACCAATGAGCTTAAATCAAATTTGCTCTCTCTGATAAGTCACACAGGGGTTCATGATTTATCTGAAAGTAAATTCCCTTGGGGCATAACCTGCAAGGACTCGGAAACGGGAGCTGTGGCACACAAAGGTATTTCCATAGATTTGGAGGATTCCTCCTCACCCCTCCCACACCTGGAAGTGCTAAACCCTTGAGTGGGGTCAAGGGTCAACACCCAAACCCCTCCAAACAACTGCACTGCATTAACTGCAGGGGAGACAAAGACCACTCAAGCTGCAGAGTGGAGGCAGCAGATTTTTAAGCTCTGCTCTGGAGCTGGACCCAGCCACGACAAAACTTCCAGCATCCCCAGAACATCACACTCCCAGATGAATTTTCTGCTGAGAAAACGGTTTCATCACTGAAATCAAACAGAAAAGCAGCCAAAGTTGTTTTCTTCCTCCCTACTAGTGTTCCCTGGACAGCAGCCACAGCAGGAGAAACACCCACAGAGCACTGGAACTGTCAGAGTCCTTCCATGGCAGAAACTGCCTGGGCCAGGGGAAAAGCTCAGAAATTCAGGGAAAGTCTCAACCCAGACTACAACACACCAAACTTTGCACAGCCTGTCAAAGGAGTCGAAGCAAACCTTCTTTTGATTCAATTCCTTTGTTTTAGCCTTTAACTTGCAAATGATGCTTGGGAAGAAATCTGAATTTTTTTTCCTAAGCGTCCCAGTTACAGATATTTGCAACTGAACCAAA
>WAAG01026764.1:167120-180165 GCA_013390105.1 Tichodroma muraria | reverse complement strand
AAAAAAAAGAAAAAAAAAAAGTGTTTTCACAACAAAATTACCTGACCCAATTTCAGAAAGATATTAGAAATACAGATTCCTAAGGCCATTTTTGCTTCTTCAGTTATTCTGACAATATGCTGCAAAACTTCTGTCTGTATTTATAGAAGGAAAAAACCTATATATACATCAGTGTTTCACAAGTCAGGATATGATTAGGACAGAAAACACTTAGAATTATTTGGGTTGGGACCTCAAAGATCACCCAGTATTTATAAAGCAGATAATGAATTCATTCTGTCTGGATCGTAAAATCCCCATTCATGCTCCTTTTAGGCACAAGTGAATGTAGGGTTTTATTAGGAACATATGTTATCTTTCAGTGCTGAGGATTCACTCCGAAGTTCACATTCACCTCCCTCCTGCACTCCCCAGAGAACTTTCTGATCATTTAATTAGTCCATCAGAACATTACAAACACAAAGCACAGCACAAGATGTTCCATTGGATTTGAAGGCTGAGCATCTGGAGGTTATTCAGAGCAACTTTTACCAACTCCTAGGGCAGATGGTGAAATCCAGTAGCCAAACAAATAATCCCAACAACATCTGGTTAATTGTCTGCAGAGGTACCACTGTCCGTATCTCAGATTACAAATGATAATTACTGACTGAATGCAGTGACTGATTATTTTTTTCAATTTTTTTATTTTATCACAGCTTTTGCTGATAAAGCACACGAGCAGAAATACTGCAAATTTGGCAGTTCTCAAGGAATTAAACACAAATAGCTGAAATATGATGAGATATTTGCATCACAAAGCATTTAAAAGCTGTGCTGGTACAAACTTTTTCACTCTCCAGGTGTGCAGGACGACAGAATCCCACATAATGGGTAGGACTGAAGGGAGCACTACAACATTGTCTCTCAGTATTCAAAACATTGCTTCAGATGAAGAGTAAGATTTGATTTCTCATTTTTGATCAAAATGCAAAATCATAATTGTATAGACAAGTTATAATCTGAAACTTGCATGTACAAAAATTGTCTTTAAACCCAGCCAACCATCTGGGGAGAGAATACATCTGAATCATTAAAATACCCAACAAATGCAACCTGCCCTGCTTTTTGGGTCAATGTTTCCTTCCCAACTTCCACCCTCTTGTGCTAAATAGCTCCTTTCTTTTATGAAATCTCCCTGTTCATCTTGTGCTACCAGCTGGATGCTGTGGAAGGAGAGGAACCAAGAGCTAAATGGTGCTTCTGAGCCAAATCCTTCAACATCACATTACAGCTGAGTGACTCGAGGGCACAGGCAGCTGGTGGTGCTCAGAGGGTGACAACTGTTTGTGCTGCAGAAGGGAGTGGAGTTGAAAATTCTGTGTTCAAGGCAGGCAATACTTGCACTTTTGAATTGGCCTTAAAAAATTACAGCTTTGTACCATCGTCAAGTTGATGATGCCATCAAGAGAGAGAGATGGATTCCACTTTACATATTGTACTTTAAAGATGCTGCCTCAACTCCAGTCTTTACTCTTGCTGTAACAGAAGTGTGAATATACAAACATTTCATCTACAACTACAGGGCAAAAAAAGAACCCTCCAAGAATTCACAGACAGCTGACGTGTCTTACACAGGGTGATCTGGTTGCAGGCAGAAAACCTTGGAAAATGCTGCTCACAAACCTGTTGCCATAATCAATTTTGGCAGTCACTTTCTTTTTCAGCTCCTTGAGCTCATCCTGGGGCAGGGTCCCGGAGAGGATTTGGGATCTCCACTCAATCAGGTCGTAAATCATGTGCCGGACGCTGCGGAACATCTCCCTGTTGTCCTGCTGTTGTGGGGGGGAAAAAGGGGGAAAAATCAGGTTTGAAGGCTTGGAAACGCACAGGATAAATTGCAATTATAAATAGGAATTCAAAGGGCAAGCCTACGGCAGCTGTGAAACAGGAGCCTAACTTCCTACAGCACAGAACACTGAATATTCAGAGTGCTGCACTCAGCTTTAAGGAGCTAAATAGGTGTAAATACTTGGGTTTATGTTATCTTAAAACCTGGGTCATGCTGCTTCCAGGCATTCAAGGGGAAAATGTCCTTTTGTTGATTCCCATCGTAGCTCTGTTCCGTGACCCTCTGCGCCGAGCAGAACGGGACTGGAAATGGTGCATTTTAACAGCAAGAGGCTCAAGTATTCCAACAGCTGGGAGAATCCTTTCTCTCCCTGGTTCAACCTCCACAACAACACTTGAAAATCCCTCACGGTGCACATCAGTGCCATACAAGTCCACAGGTAACTTTTAAAGGACAGTGGAAATCAGGAAAGACCTAAACTTGACAGGAAGTTTAATACCTCAATTGTTTATAAAGCCTGGGACTGTAGATATTAAATATTGCCCACAGCATATACAAACTTCCCTTGGCAACACTCAGCTAAGTTAGGAATAATTAAATAATTACAATAAAATTCTCCACTTAGAAAAAAAAAAAAGGAGGAACTGCAGAAGATGCAGGAAAAGAAACATAATGACTCCAAGACTCTGGAAAAAGGATATCTAACTGTGAAACTTAAAGACTTCAGTCTGTTCAGATTATCCAAAAGCTGGCTTGATTATAGTGGGAGAACCTTCACAGAGAGAAAATACCCATTATTAAAAGCTCTTTAATGCAACAGAGAAAGACACAACAGGCGCATATGGCTGGGAGCTAAATACAGACAAATCCAAATGGGGAAGAGGTTCCTGATTTTCGAGGCTGCAGGCAATCATAAACCAGAGAGATGGGAAAAATTCCACATCCCCTGCTCTCTGCAAACAAAAACTGAACACCCAATTCAAGATTTAAACACAAATTACAAACTGAATCAAGGCATAAACATGGCTGTTTAATGGGTTTTGATATGCAAGATAGGGACAGCATGGAATATCCCTCAAGTCTGCAGATCACCCAGTCCGAAACCAGTTGCCTCCAGTAAACCAAACCGCCCTCGATTGCCTGCTCTTGGATTCAAAATTATTAGCCAAGCACTAAAGTACTGTTTAACCCTATGTGTAATATCTTCTATGAAAAGAAGCAGATTATGTATTAAAGAGAGAGCTTGAAGGAGTTGGAGTAGCAGGGAGTTTGTGTGGGGAGGAGCAGGGAAGGAGCAGACAGGCAGAAATAAAGGAGGAGCAACAGAATCCCGAGAGGGCACTGGGAAGAGCTTTGCCCTTGGTTCCACTGCTGTGGAATCCCAGACTGGTTTGGGCTGGGAGGGACCTTAAATCCACCCAGTGCCACTCTCTGCCATGGGCAGGTACAAATTCCCATATCCAAGCCTGCTCCAAGCCCCAACCCCATTCCCCACCCTGGAAGTGTCCAAGGCCAGGCTGGACATGGCTTGGAGCACCCTGGAATAATGGAAGGTGTCCCTGCCCATGGCAGAGAGTGGCACTGGGTGGATTTAAGGTCCCTCCCAGCCCAAACCAGTCTGGGATTCCACAGCAGTGGAACCAAGGGCAAAGCTCTTCCCAGTGCCCTCTCGGGATTCTGTTGCTCCTCCTTTATTTCTGCCTGTCTGNCAGGTACCTCAAATCCCACAGCAGGCCTTGCTTCACATCTGAAATGCACTTTTAAATGTGAGTTTGAACTTTTGATCTTATCTGTGAGCACTTTCACCTCTGCTTTTATAATCTTCCCATCTGAGAGACTATCAATAACTATCACTACAAATCTCTAAGGATGTATTCTTACGTGGCTGAAATCTTAGCATATCAAAATAAACAAGTATGCGAGTTAAGGTGTCAAAATTTGGGAACAATCAACTTTACATAAAGGAATGCTGAGAGGTTAAAGGCCTACACTGATAATTTTACAAAGCTTTCAGTTTACACCCAAAAATTCAACATCAAATACTAAATTATTTCATAAGAGACTGAGAACCTTATGAAACAGGCTGAAAACCATTTCTTTAATTTAATAAAATTACATGTTAAATTACTCCAGATCTGTATATACCTTAAAAATCAAGTATATTTTCTATAATAGAACTTCCACAAAAAAGGGATTGTAACTGCTCAACAGATCATTGCTAGATCAAGATAACTCTGAAAAAACCTGATTCTGCACAAGAAAATAAAGAGATCTGAGAAAACTGGCAAGAGATTTGTGCTTCAACAAGCACAAAAAAAAACTACTGAGAATTGGGCTTTAACAGAGATGATGCTACATGGATTTTCAGCACTGAGAGTAGCCTTTGGAAACAACAACAGAAGGGGAAATTCATTCAGAGTTCCCTCACAAATAGCGGTTCCTTCCTATTTCTCCCTGTACCTTCCCCAGCAGCACTTTTCTCATAAAACTCTCGCAGTGTGAACGTTTTCCTGAGCTGTCCTTACCACGTAGAGCTGCCTCCAGATGCTGGACCATTCCCTCAGCGTGGTGGTGACCTCCTGGATCAGGGGCAGCTCGTTGGGGATCACTGTCTCGTGCTGGCTGAGGAGGAAGGGTTAAAAAAAAGAGGCTGAACTAAGCAGCAACTTCAGTGAGAATGAAGAACCACAGAATTGTTAAGGTTTGAAAGGAGCTTTAAGGTCATTGAGTGGTCAGCACTAACCCATGTCCCCAAGTGCCACAGCCACACAATTTCTGAGCAATTCCAGGGATGGTGACACCACCACTGCACGGAGCAGCCTCTTCTGTGGAAATCTATGCTGATATCTAATCTAAAGCACCTGATCTAGAATAATTCCTAAGGAAGCACTGTTCATTTCCAAAGGGAACTGAATAAAACCGGGTTGGAATTAACATCGCTTGTTACAAATTCATAAGGAAAAATAAGCTATTATCAGATACTGAATCACGGGACACCAGTAAAGCCACACCACATAAAAGGTATTTTGATTTTGCTCAGATTATGGAATCATGGACTGGTTTAGGTTGGAAGGGATCAAAGATGATCTTGTCCCACCCCCTGCCATGGCAGGGACACCTCCCACTGTCCCAGGTGCTCCCAGCCCCAGGGTCCAGCCTGGCCTTGGGCACTGCCAGGGATCCAGGGGCAGCCCCAGCTGCTCTGGGCACCCTGGGCCAGGGCCTGCCCGCCCTGCCAGGGGACAATTCCTGCCCAAAACCCCATCTATCCCTGCCCTCCTTCAGTTTAAGGTCATCCCTTCTTATCCTATCCCTCCACACCCTTGAGATCTTTCCCCACCCTCTCCTCATTTCTACACTCCCCAGGACATCAATGCACCCCTCACTGTAACACTCATTACTGACTTACATATTTTACAAGAAACAACCAAGATAAAAACCAGATGCGCCCAACTTACAATGCCACCACATTCCTCTTTAATTGTTCTTTTTTTTTTTCAAAATATTGGCCTTGCAATGAAAAATTAAGATTCAATTCATTACCACAAAGTTTCTGTATGACTTGTTTTAAAATAAAGTGCCATGAAGGTAAGAAACACCAGCCAGATCTTTGAATATTGCAGAAGTAGGGTACTTAAAGGCAGTTTTGCAATCAGCAAGGAAGATGTCATTATGCAGCAATCTCATGATTAGTAGTTCGATCATTTACATATTTAACAGAGTATAAAAATAAATCAGGCACAAAGGAATAAAACATTTTAATCCTGTTTCAGTCCATTTCATACCTGGGTAATGATTTATTAATTTCACTCCACCTCCTTTTTCCTCTGGGATTTGGCTGGTTTTTAACTCAACTTTTACACTCATATCAGAGACTTTTACCTGCATGTCCATCAAAGCTGATTTGATACATAAGGATTTGAAGAGCTGCTGAACAACAAATACAGCTTAAACTATTGCACACACCAGGGAAAGGAACAGGAAAATTACAAAATAACTTCTCAGTAAGGCAGAGAACTACCTGGAAACAAGTGCAGGCTACCTGGCAATGCACTGAAATGATGTGGATAAAACAGAAAAAAGGAGTTTGTTCTTTTCAAATCCAACTTACCCTTTGCCTTCCACAATTGCTTCCTTAAGATGGATATAGGAGGCAGGGAATATGCCCTTGGAGAGGGAGGGAGAGGAAAAAAATGTGTTATTTAACCAGCTGCACACAACATACTGGGCTTGCAACCTAAAATATGCCAAAACACCGCTGGGTGTGCAGAGCCATCCACATCCTCCAGCACCACAAGAGCTGTGTTTGGGACTTCTTTTTTAATATACATTGAATTTTTGCATTGCCTGTCCTTTCAAGATGTTATCGCAACCTTACAGCTTCTCTGAAAAAATATTCTAAATTAATCAAGATGCCAGAAATAAAACAGTATTTTTAAAATAATCCAAGTCAAGCTGATAAAGCAAATTCCACCATCTCATCCTTCAAGGTGGGAGTTCAGTTTTCTGATCATCTAAGAATGCAGTAACAGAAATTCTTGGGAAGCCACTGGGGGAAATAGTGCATGGGTATGTGATTTCTTACCCCAGTTTAAAAAATATTTAAAAATCACTAAATTTAGTGGTAGTCAGACAAATGCAGTAACACATGGAATTCATTTAAGGCAAGAAAAATGTCTAATTTCTTCTCAGACTGTAAAAAGCACATTCATGAAATATGGTTTGTAAGAAATGCAATGTGTTCACACACAAAAAAAAAGGAAAGTACAAAAACAGAATAAAAACTCAGGCCTGGTAAGGAAATGGGTGGGATGAACCACCCAACTCTGTAGTTTTAGGCATGGAAACAACTAAAAAAACACCTCTGGAGGCAAACATGGCATTTGCAATGCTTCGGTGAAAAAAGCAGCAAACCTTGAAGTTTAATTTTGTTTAATTACTACTATGAAGTAAAAGGCCCAAAAAATAAAACACGGCGCTACAACCAGTATTTGTGTGGTTTCCTCTCTTTTCATTTCAGAAAAGCTGCTGTAAATGCAGCCCTTGGCGCACACTGGAATTCCACTGCAGGAGAAGCTTCCTCCTCTCCCCAAAGGGAAGGACTGAAAATTCCCAAGGTCAGGCTCCGTATCCCTCTCCTGCATTTCACCAGGAATCCAGAATTTAACAGAAGCAGTGTCAGCCTCTCAACAGACCAAGAACCTCAAGGCCTGAACTTCTGACTGAGGAAAGGTTTGTGCAGCAGTTACTGCGCAAAAAAAGATGATGCATGTCAAGAGCCAGTGACTGACTTACCTTTAACCTGTAAAAACTGGGAGCACAAATACAAAATAGCCTGGCTTGGAAGGGACCTTAAAGCCCATCCCACTCCACCCATGCCATGCAGGGACACCTTCCACCATCCCAGGCTGCTCCAACCTGGCCTTGGACACTTTCAGGGATCCAGGAGCAGCCACAGCTGCTCTGGGAATTCCATCCCAGCCCTTTCCCACCCTCACATGGAAGAATTTCTTCCCAATGTCCCAGCTAAATCTCCCCTCCTTCAGCTTAAAGCCACTCTCCCTTGCCCTGTCCCTCCATCCCTTGTCCCAAGTCTCTCTCCAGCTTTCCTGCAGCTCCTTCAGGCACTGGCAGGCTACAATGAGGTCAACCTCAAGGTTTCCCTTCTCCAGGTGAACAAGCCCAGCTCTCCCAGCCTTTCCTCCCAGCAGAGCTGCTCCATCCCTCTGCTCATCCTGGAGCCTGCTCTGGACTGCCTCCAGCAGCTCCACATCCTTCCTTTGGAACCCCGAGCTGGATACGCCACTCATCTTTTAGGCCTTGCCAAAATAAGTTTTTACTAACTTGAAAAATCCCCACTGACCTGAGGCTGAGGACACGGAGCAGCAGGGACCAGTGCACACCTGGCATCCAGCTCCACCAAACCCACACACCCAGTGCCAAAATCCACCTTATTCCAAGAGAAAAATGAGGACCACACACTGGCAACACTCACCTTCTTGGATTTCTTCCGTAGCGTATAACCCCTGTACCAACCTAGGAGAGAAAAAAAAGGGGAAAAGCATTAAAAAGTTCATTTATGGCACCTCCCAGCTGCTCCTGCCCAGCTCAGCAGCACTGTGAGCTGGTTTCTGGTCATGTTTCAGCCCTGCAAATCCCACCTGAATTTCAATTTTCCATAGGCTTAATATCCTGGATAAAACAAGTCATCCTGGAAGGTATAAAATCAGAGTGATACATGACAGAGATGAAGGTTTACATGATGTGTTTAATTGCTGTGCATTTAATTTTAATTACTAATTCACCAACACAAACAAAACCAACTTTAGAGCATTAACTTGACAAAAATTTACTGACAGACTACTTTCATTTCAAAACCCACTTGAATTCCACAAATCCAAGTTTTCAGCTGTTAGCCATCTCACCAGGAAACATGAATCCTTTGGAATTTAGGGGTCACCTATCAAAATAAAAAAGCAAGGAGCCCTTTTGGAAAACCGAGCCTGGAGGCAACATCAACCCCCCCAGCCTGGCAAAGAAGGGTTTGTGCAGCAAAGCATCCCTGTCTAGGGGAGGATGAGGAGATCACAAAGCAGATGTGGAATAAAAACTGCAGTGCCAGTCCTGAGAACAGGGAGAAAGTTCCATGAAATCAACACATGCTGATAAACTCATTATGCACACTCTGGGACCAGAAATCTGAATTAAAGGCTCCAGCACACGGGATTTTTCAGTCTGCTCTCCTGCAGCACAAGCCCAAGGGATCCATCACCTTCTCCCTGCAGGTTGGGGCTGGTTAGTGCCACCTCAAAAACCTGGGGTCTGTAACCAGCACACCTCACCTCCCGACAGAGGCTGCCACGGCCTCACATCCCACATTCCCACTGCTCCCAGAGGAACAAGCTGCTGCTGCAATCAGCACTCCCAGTCTTGCAAAGGAGGCAAAGCATTTCTGCCTGTGCTCCCTCCACTGCCTGAAATCCACGCAGAGATTCCAATCCTAATAAAAAACTGAATTCCCACAGTTTTAGATGAATAAACCACCATTTTTGAAGTCCTGGAGTTTAAGCTGCTGAACAACGTGACTCTGATCAGACGCACTGCACAAACTAAAGAACAAACAATCATGATTTCTTCTCCCAGCCCACCTCCTGTGCTGCCTCAGGACATCCCACTGCACCTGTGCAATAAAAGCCCTGCAGCAAAGACAGCTCCCCATGGATGAACCTCTGCTTCCTGAAGTTTGGCAGCCAGAGCTCCCAGGATTGTGGAGAAGAGAGCAGCCAAAATCTGCCTTGGAGAACTGGCTGCACTCCTGCTCCTCGCAGAGGTCCTGATGTGGCCAGGCAGGTGCCACCAGGCTCCTCCTCACTCCTGCAGCTGGTGCTGGGTGTCCAGCCTGGAGCTGTGCAGGGAAGCCCAGTCTGCACCTGCAGCTCTCACTGGTTCAGCTGGAGGCACCGGGTCTGCCCATGAACACGCTCAGATGAGGGCAGGGTCACTTAAACATGTGAAACCATCTCTAAACAACTCCCCAAAAACGTGGGAGAGCTGGGGGTGCTCACCTGGAGAGGAGAAGCTCCAGGGAGAGCTCAGAGCCCCTGCCAGGGCCTGAAGGGGCTCCAGAAGAGCTGGAGAGGGACTGGGACAAGGGATGGAGGGACAGGACACAGGGAATGGCTCCCACTGCCAGAGGGGATATCAGGGATAAATCCTTCCCTGGCAGGGTGGGCAGGCCCTGGCCCAGGGTGCCCAGAGCAGCTGGGGCTGCCCCTGGATCCCTGGCAGTGCCCAAGGCCAGGCTGGACCCTGGGGCTGGGAGCACCTGGGACAGTGGGAGGTGTCCCTGCCATGGCAGGGGTGGCACTGGGTGGGGTTTATGGTCCTTTCCAGCCCAAAACACTGGGGGATTCCAGGAATTCCTTTCCAGGGAAGGAGGTGATGCCCTGACTCTGGTTGTGGACTCCTCATCCCTAGAGACCTATCCAAAACCAGACCCTGCCCTTAAAAACTCTGGGACCAAACAGCTGGAAATGTGCATCCAAGGAAATGCTCAACTAAGAAGACACCAATGAAATATTTCTGTCTGTCAAAGCTGCAAAAGACACTCAAAAATTTGCTGTGGTTTTCCTCAAACAATGCATCCATTTTTACAGGGTTACACTGCATTCAGAAACAAACAAAAAAAAAAACTGCAACAAAAACTAAACTTCCCCATAATATCAAGAATAACTTCTGTGAAGATCCCTATTTGGGAAGCCAAACTCCCTTCTCATGGCAGCACTAGAAATTAATTGATGCTCCAACAATTAATCTTGGTTTTGAGGTTGAATTTCTGCTACATTTCCCAGGAATTCCCTTTAACGAGCCACATTTATTGATCATATGGTTCCATTTGCCCATTCCATCAAATAATGTCAAGAAATAGAATTAAGACAATAAAGATATGGAAAGTACAAATCCAGAACGTGGCAAGTACTTGGGTTTTAGGTTATCAGCTACAAAATGCAATCATCCTCTCCTGTAGAGCAGGATATTTAAGAATTCCTATGGCTTTCCTGTTTGGCTTTTCCTCTACGGCTCAAATTAGAAGGACAGAGAAAGTTTTCTAACTGAAAAATAAACTAACAAACTTCCTAAAAGAAAAAAATTAATTTTATTCTCAACACTAATTAGTCTAGAAAGTAGCTTAACCTTTACTTTAGTTCCTGGAAGAACACAAATTTAGTATTGAATAGTGAAATGTGCACACTCATTTCCAATCTCCTCACTCCCATAAAAATAGGGGATGTTTTCACCAGGACTGAAACTCCACAGGATCTGCACACTGAATTCTTTCTATGCAATTTTTTCTTCATTTCATAGAAAAAAAAGTTCCACGATTAGAATTTAAAATGTCAAAACTTTTTTAATAATAAACACAAATTCCAAAATAAGTTGTGCTCATAGGCAACAAAAGCAAATATTTTAAACATGGGAGAAAAGTTCAAGTCAGAAATTAATTCCAGTACATGGCAGCAACAGATATCCTACATCTGTCCTAAAACCAGACCTTCCAGACTATGGATGTGAGACGGAGCCCTTCCAACTCCTCATCTGTCTTCTGCAGAGACCCCAGCTGAGCAAGGATTTCCCAGGAGTTTTTCTTGGCAGCACAGATTCAGAGGAAAAGAAAAAACCAAAAATTTCTACCACTTCAAAGCCCACGGACGCAGATCAGTCTTCAAAGCTACTCTCAACTTAGGAATGATTGCAGAGAATTAATTTAAAATAGTATCAAATCCACAGCAGGATGGGAGGAGCAGAATGTGGACTCCAGCAGGTATCCATGAAAAAAGCCAACTACTTTTCCCACAGGGAAAAGAGGTAGGAAAAGCAAAATCCCAGATGCTCAGCAAGAAGGCTTTACTGACTCTTCCAACAACTTCTCTGTCCCAGGATTATTGAATGAGAGGGTTTTCCTCTGGATGGGCCCATCCTCACCTCAGCCTGGCATGGGCAGGTGAGGCCCAGGCACACAGCTGGAAATCTGTAGGGTACAAAACCTCCCAGGGTTTTCACACCAATTTTATCCAGGGAAACCAGGAGATCAAACAACTCAAATAATCCCCCAATCTTGGCAGCTCTGAACAGGAGGGAAGAGTTACAGCATCTAAATCCCCATCTCAGCAGGTCGGGAATGGGCAGTCAGGGCTTGGGAGAAGAGGAATTTGCATTTCTTTCACCATGAACTCATCCCACGTGCTCCAAGCCCTGAGAGGGGGAAAGTTTTCCTATTATTCCAGTCCAGGGGAAAAGTGGCTCATCCCCATTGTCCCACTTATTTGGGAACAGTCAGAATTTGAGAGGGTTTCAGCATCTGACAGGATTTCAGCATTTCATAGGGCTTCACATCCCCTGCTCAGTTTCTCCCACATTCATTAAATAAATCTATTTATATATAAAAGTACAAAGCTGTGCAATATTCAAATCGGTCCATTTGCATTTAAAAATCTTTGCATTATTAGGGGTTTATTAAAGCATGCAACATCAGAGAGTGGAAAGATTGCTTTGCTCAGAGTCAAACTTGGCATTGCAGCAGCAAACTGAGCTCCAAGAAAAGGCCAGCCCAGGAATAATGAGATAACTCCAAAATTCCACTTCAAGTGATGATCATTTCTTGTTGAAATAGCACTGTTTATTTCAGTAAATATAGTATTTTAAAAAAATCCAATTAAGCCAATAACAAAAATAAATTTATTACCCAGATCAACCAAAAGATCAATGTCTAGAGAAGCAAATTAAATTAATATATTAAAGTAAATGTTTCCACAAGACAATGTTGCACTATTTTAAACACACAGTTGAGTTATGTGTTCCCCACACCTTTCCAAACTGCAGCACACCATGAAATTTTAACTCAAGGATATAATGAAAGAGTTTTATTTTGCTTGGACTAAGAGCTGAAAATGTTGTGACAACTTCCACATCGTGCTGATTATCAAACTCAGCACTGAAATTCCCTTGTACAAGGATCAGGCAGGAAAGATTTTGGTACAGGTGATGTTTGCAGAGTTTCATATCAAAAGAGGATCTGGAAAAGGCTGAAATCAGTGCACTGCACTAACACAGGCACCCGTCTCAGAAGAGACACATAAATAATTTAGGACCCAGCTGACTTTCAAATTCAGATTAAACTTCTCATAGCAGCAGGTTCTTTTGCACTACCCAAGGGTACCCAAAAAGCATCTCTCATTTCTCTGACGGGGGGAGATGCTACCAGTGATCCATACAAACCCAGCTGTGTGAAAATCCTTCTTCCCCAGAAAATCCAGTGCTTATTCACCAGCTCATCAACCACATGCCTCCATTTGCTTCAACTTCCAATTCATCACTTGGATGGCATGAGAAGGTCACAAACAGAAAAGGAATTCCTCCAAAAAAATCCCGTTTTCCAATTCCATTTTTGCCATCTTACCCTCATAAGTTTCCAGTATGTGCACGGTGTCACCAATCTGCAAGGAGAGTTCATCTGGTCCCCTGGCATCGTAGTTGTAGAGAGCTGGACAGAGGGAACACTGCTGTTAGTACAGGCAAAACAACACAACCCCAGGTGTTTCTCCACATCACTGCTTTTATTACTCGTTATTGCCATTCTGAACCTTTTTGGAAAAAAATCTGTTTAAAAATCCATAAAAATTCAGCCAAGTTCTTAGATCCATTAATATTTCCCTT
>WAAG01026764.1:116121-156326 GCA_013390105.1 Tichodroma muraria | reverse complement strand
AGAGTTTGGTTCCTTTAGGCTCAAATGTCAGTGAGCAGCATCAAAAATGTGCAGAACGGCCCAGTGGAGGTGACAGAGACACAGACTGTCAGCAGCTGCAGAGGTGTTGCTGACAGGGGAAGACAGAGCTGGACCCTGCCATACCAAACTCAAACCTTCTACAGATCAACTCTGACGGGAAACAGAAACCAAAATACCTCCAAAAATTAAAAAAAATAATAAATTAAAAATGTCACAAACCACTTTTTTCTTTTACAACCAGTTTAAGTCACACCATTTACACTTCACACTGGAAACTTCAGAGATCAATCCACAGAAGGGAAAAAACCCACCAAAAAACAAAAAGCAAACCGACAAGATACACCAGGCTCAGACAGAAGGAAATAAAACAGGCTCTCAAGTCTTCTCCACCTAAGATTCTTGGTCAAAGAAAGCAATGGATTGATGGAAACACCAACACCTACCAGTCATGGCAAGAAAAATATAACAAGGCAGTAGAATGGGAAAAAGGGTGAGCAGGAAGGAAGGAATTCTTGCAGGGATGACAAGGCAACAATTGATGCTTGCAGAAAACTGGTGGGAATTTGTGTGTAAGGACAAAAGAAGAGGGATAAAGGGAAAAACAAAAAAAAAAAAGAGGCTGGACACCAGGTAACATCACCACTACCTCAGCTTAGACAGCATACTAAAGGCTTGAGTGTAAGCATTATTTTCTATATTAAAACTACAAATGAGCCATAGATTGATGCAAAAGAACAGTAACTCTCACACAGCACCCCAAAGCAGAAGGAAAAAGTCAAAGTCAATCAAGCAACAGCTGCTGGACACATCCTCTTTTAGCTCTTCCCATTTCTTAAAAAACAGTAATTAAAGTAAAAGATTTCTTGTCATGTTNGTTGATAAAAATCTGTTAATAAATCACTTCAAGAACACATTCAACTACAAAATCAAACCAGAGCTGAACCCACACAAAACTTCCAGCAATGTCAGCAGCACCATAACTGAGTCATTGTCTCTAGTCTTTACTAAGATGTGCTTATCTGGCTATATCCTGTCTTTATTTTTTCGGAATAAGAATTCCCACCCCACAGAGCTCAAAGCGAGATACTTTAGTCACACACTCCTTGAAGACTCAAATGACTCTTAAAGGGATAGCTTTTGGGATTCTTTTGAGATATTTTTCCCAAGAACGCTCTGCTAATCTTAGAGGTTCTTTCCAACCTTAATGATTCCAAGATCATCCAGTCCAACAGTCAACCCAGCACCATGGTCACCACCAAACCATGTCCCCAAGTGCCACATCCACACACGTTTTGGACACTTCCAGGGATGGGGACTGCACCACCTGATGGAAGCCCATCCCCAGTTTGTGGCTGCAGCACTGGTTTAACCAAGCCTTTGCCATAATCTTGCATAAGCAGTACCCCCATCAACATCTCAAAACTGGGATTCAGCAGGAGAGGGACCAGAGAGAAGCCAAAGTCCAATTCCCATAATCAGCATTTTAGAGAGAGATCAAGACCTCATAAAAAATCCCTTCACCCACGAGCACCTCCTGGAGCTCTTCAGGGCAGCAATGCTCAGCATTAAAGCAATCCCATCTAAGTGCAGATGTCCCTATTATCCAGATAAACATCTAATGTGCTTTTTTAATCCTTTTAGTCTTAGTTCCAGTCAAATGCTCAAGAACACAACCAACAAATACAAATAAAGTGTAGTGTAATAAATACCAAAAGAATATCTGGCTCTGCATCAAAAAGTTTGGGGTTGGCGTTTTGTCCTGTTTGACTCACACACTATGGAAACCACTGGCCAAGAAATATCTCTGCACCACAAAAAATATCTGTTCTCATCTCCAGCCACTTCACTGTGAGCAAGGACAACTGCTTTCTCACCAAAAAAGCTCAATGACTGAAATCTCTGGAAAAAGGATTGTTATCCACTCCTTGGTCACAAGTCACTGAAATAATTTTAAAAGGGAGTCAATGCCACCTGTTTGTGAGGCAGTCCCAGTGCTGCAGGAATTCTGAGCTGCTCCTGTGCACGCTCCTGCCACAGCCTGGACAAAGAGTTTGGTTCCTTTAGGCTCAAATGTCAGTGAGCAGCATCAAAAATGTGCAGAACGGCCCAGTGGAGGTGACAGAGACACAGACTGTCAGCAGCTGCAGAGGTGTTGCTGACAGGGGAAGACAGAGCTGGACCCTGCCATACCAAACTCAAACCTTCTACAGATCAACTCTGACGGGAAACAGAAACCAAAATACCTCCAAAAATTAAAAAAAATAATAAATTAAAAATGTCACAAACCACTTTTTTCTTTTACAACCAGTTTAAGTCACACCATTTACACTTCACACTGGAAACTTCAGAGATCAATCCACAGAAGGGAAAAAACCCACCAAAAAACAAAAAGCAAACCGACAAGATACACCAGGCTCAGACAGAAGGAAATAAAACAGGCTCTCAAGTCTTCTCCACCTAAGATTCTTGGTCAAAGAAAGCAATGGATTGATGGAAACACCAACACCTACCAGTCATGGCAAGAAAAATATAACAAGGCAGTAGAATGGGAAAAAGGGTGAGCAGGAAGGAAGGAATTCTTGCAGGGATGACAAGGCAACAATTGATGCTTGCAGAAAACTGGTGGGAATTTGTGTGTAAGGACAAAAGAAGAGGGATAAAGGGAAAAACAAAAAAAAAAAAGAGGCTGGACACCAGGTAACATCACCACTACCTCAGCTTAGACAGCATACTAAAGGCTTGAGTGTAAGCATTATTTTCTATATTAAAACTACAAATGAGCCATAGATTGATGCAAAAGAACAGTAACTCTCACACAGCACCCCAAAGCAGAAGGAAAAAGTCAAAGTCAATCAAGCAACAGCTGCTGGACACATCCTCTTTTAGCTCTTCCCATTTCTTAAAAAACAGTAATTAAAGTAAAAGATTTCTTGTCATGTTGATGTTAGTTTTCACTCACACGCTCCTATTTTGAGAGATTAACCTCATATTTATCAACAGAAACATTCCCACAGGCCCTTATCTCTGACTTTCCTGGCCCAAGTGACACATTTCACCACATCTCTGCACAGTCATGAAACTGCAGCACAAGCCCTCCTTCCGAGGAGAGCATTTCTAGGGCATTCCAAGCCACTGCCTCGATAATCCCCAGCCATGGCAGGGCAGGATTTGCTCACTGGAGTCATACGCACAGCAGGTTTTTCTGAAAGCAAGCGTCCTTTTCAATCATTCACCATCTGCCTCAAGACTCAGAAACTCAAATTCTCATCAACAGCTTCCATCTGGCTCAGCACTGAGAGATTTCCTGTGTCAGGGTCTACTACAGCAGCACTTTTTTCTATCACCAGTTGCTTCCACCTCATTTCTGATACACAGACACTGCACACTCTGCATGTAGCAACTTCTCAATAAAAGCACCCAACTCCATGCCCTGAACCATTCCCTGCTGCCAACGATTTTCCTGCACACCAGCTGGCACTATTAGGAAGATGCTCAAGACTAAAGCAGCAGCTGGGAGGCAGGGAAGCTGCTGGAGACAGGTAAGAGTGGACCTTTCCACAATCCTGTACCTTTGCCCACTCCCGGAGGCACCAGCAGCACCAGGGCTGTCCATGTTCTCCCTTAATTCTGTTTCTTCCTTTTTATTCCATGTATGAAAATGGGGAAAACCCTCCTCACACAGCAAAGCTGAAGGTCTTTGGGTATGGTGTGGCCTCATCTGTCCCTTGTCCCCTTGGGCCCCATTCCCCCCACTGCTGTTATTTTATTCCATCCAGCTCCAAGCCCAGTGACGCCGGCACTTCCGTGCTTTGTTTGGATAAGCAGGAGAAGGAAGGCAGAGCAAACACAAACACCTAAGGCTGCACTTCCAGACAGCATCTGCGTGCCTGAAGAGGCTCTCAGGTATTTCAGAGGCTCTGTGCTCTCTCCAGTCCCAAGCGCCCACCCTGCACTGCCAAATTTTCCAAATGCTCCAGGAAGCTCTGCCAGAGCCAGCCAGAACTCCCCAGGCCAAGCCAGGAGGTTCTTCCTTAAGGAAGAAAATTCCTGATGCCCCCACTTAAGGAAGAAAATTCCTGATGCCCTCCCCATGTGGCTATCTCCTCAGGGATAACAGGATTTTTCCAAAACCCCCACCCCTGCTCAGCCAGCCAGGCAGCTGCTCCAGCAGGTTTCCCACCTCAATATTCAATAATTTGTGCAGCACATCCATAAAAGTGGCACAGCTACTACAAGAGCAGGGATGTACAAACAGAGTGCCTCAAAAACCCAAGTGCCTACAAGCACAAACATTGATTATGTGCAATTTTGCTGCCATTCCCGTTCAGAAATTACACAGCAAATCCTGTTCCACTCACTTGTTGGTATTTTCTACTGGGGAACACAAAGGCATTTTGCTACTCCAACACCCTCAGGCAAAATCAGCCACCAAAACCCTCTGCAAACATGTTCTAAAAAGGGTTGTGCTAAAATAATATAAGCAGCACTCAAAATAAAGCAGCAGTGCTACAAAATACCATACAAAAAAACCAAATTCATGTATGGCAGCCAATGGTTGCTTCAGTTCCTCATCCATCTGTTTGTTTTGTTACGTATGTGGTACATGATTACACATAATAGTTCTCAATGCAATGATTTCAGTTTAGTTACAAAGCTATATGGAGCAGAAAATATTTCCAGAGATATTTCATATTTCTGCTGATGAAACTGAAAAGCAGCAACTGCTGCTTCTTGTGTTACAAATCTTTACATCAGAAATCAGATTTAATGCACAAATTACATAAACATGGGCAGATAATTCTATAAATATATAAATGCTTGCACAACTACAGTATGAAAAGGGAGAGAAAGTTTCAGAACTACAAGAATTATCTCTTATTGAACATTTTTTTGGTTTAGACAGAGCATGATTTCCATTCCCCCCCCAAGCTAAAGGGAAAAAGTGTTCCAATAGCTCATCAAGGAATTCATTAAAGCCTTATTCAGAAAATGACTATTGTCAGAACAGCCTTGGGGGCCACCACAGGCTAGAAAACAGAACTAAAAATGCTTTTAAGTTTAAAAAAAAAATAAATTCTGACTTGTCAGTGGTCCACCACCCTGTCAAAGAAGACCCATAAGGAGGAGCAGCTGCACTGAGTATTTTGAAGTTTTGGACTCGCAGGAAGTCAAAGGGGAGAGGCAAAACTGACACCTTTGATGGAACAAGTACTTTAGAACTGGATTTGAAGCAGTTCCTTGTTGGAGCTTCCATTCATTAACAGGAGTCAGCCCCAGCTATTTATCTACAGCTGGAAACATCCACAGGTGTTCAACAAGAGGTATTGGATTTCAGTCCTGCAGGACCACACGGAAGGGTTAGACAAAGCAAAGGATCCTCCATGTGCTCCACAGCCAGCACGGGACAAACTCCAGAAACACCAATATTTAAAGGAATAATTATCCCAACCCCTATTCCTGTAGCTGCAGGCTGACAGAGGGGCTTCCTGGAGAAGGTTTGACTTCAAGTTGCCTCCGTTATTTTTACCCCTTCCCTGAAAGCTTTGTCTTTGCAGAATGGAAAATGCCTTTGTAATACAAAGAAATCCGTGCCAAGTGTGGCAAACAGCCCAGAATCAGCATTGTTTGAGTGCACCTAAGTCAGGCATTTCCAACAGAACAGATAAAGGGATAATTACAAACCCACCAAGGTGCTGCTTGAAATCAGAGGATCCCAGAACGATTGGGGTTGAAGGGACGTTAAAGCTCATCCAGGTGCACCCTCTGCCATGAGCAGGGACACCTTCCACTACCCCAGGGTGCCCCAACCCCATCCAACCTGGCCTTGGACACTTCCAGGGATGGAAATACCAAATCAAACACCTTAAATCAGCCCCAGCTACTGTCACTGCCGTACTTGTGTACCATGTAAAGTGTAAAACCTCACTTTTCTACCTCTTCTTTTATTTTCTAGGACAAAGAGTAAAATTACCAGCTAAAAATTCCCTAAACGGACTGAAAGCTTCCTTTGCAAAGTTAAATAAAAGCTGTGTATTATGGCCATAGGCAGCTGGCTACGTACTGAAGTCAGTTTGTGCTCTATAAGAGGGAAAAAAAATAATTTCTGGAAAATCCCACCAGGAATCATTTCTCAGAACAATCCCAGCTTGTAATGTTGTTGCTGGCCTGGATGAAAACAAACAGGAGTCCACACTCCCTTCCACTTATCTGGTATCAGTTATCCCTCTCCAATCTGTTGTTTGCAACAAGTGTTTATTGACAGAGAACAATAGTGGCTGCAGAGTCAGCTGGGAGAAACTGAGCACATGCCTGCAGCCAAACTCGGGTCACTCCTGTGGGAAGAGGTGTGGTACACCTCCCAGCCCCTTCCCTCTGCCTCAGCAGATGCCAGGGATGGGGCAGCACAGAAATCCATCCCCTCAGCAAGCAGGCAAATAAAGGGTACTGTAAAACAGAACGGAATGGTTGGCATTGGAAACCCAAAATAAATATCACCCACTGCCACCCCTGCCATGGCAGGGACACCTCCCACTGTCCCAGGTGCTCCCAGCCCCAGTGTCCAGCCTGGCCTTGGGCACTGCCAGGGATCCAGGAGCAGCCACAGCCTCTCTGGGCACCCTGGGCCAGGGTGCCACCACCCTCACAGGCAGGAATTCCTGCCCAATATTCCCATCTAAACCTGTTCTCTGACATTTTAAAGCCACCTCCCCCTGTCCTGTCCCTCCATCCCTCACAGAGAGTCTCTCTCCATCTTCCTTGTCAGTTCCTTCAGGTACTGTAAATCCACAATGAGGTCACCCCAAAGCTTCTCTTCCCAGGCCAACAACCCCAGTTCTCTCAGCCTTTCCTCACAGCAGAGGGATAGAACAAATAAAACCCTTATCTGGGTGGCATGGAATATGTTGGCTCTAGGAAACTGAACCTGCATGTGCTCACTCTACTACACTGCTCAATGCAGCAGGGAACCTTCCATGGACATTTTATACTTTTACTCCGTGGGTCTGGGGTGTGTCACAGCACGGCCCTGCTGTCACCAACAGCTCCAAACCTCACAGCACAGCAGCATTAAAATCACTACGATACATTCCTAAGATGCATCTTTTTCAATTTCCTTAAAATGTTTCCTTCCCTGCTCTAAGGCACAAATATGCACAAGATCATTTTAGGACTTTTAAACAAGAGTCTCCACGTGCCCCCCACAGCCTGGACTGTAACTCCAGGGTTCCACAAAAGCCTTGAATCTGTCCTAAAGCACCACAGTCGCCCCTGAAGCAGCAGAAGAGAAGCAGCAGTGCTTGGCTGTAGGATTTCACCAGCCTTCCTCTTGACAAGTTCTTATCCTCCCATTCACAGAGACACTACAAGAGCAGAACTCAGCTGCAAAACTTTTAAATCGTGATCATTGTGTCACCTCTTAGTCCACCAACTCCTTACAGCCATCCTCCAATAATAAAATATGTATTCCTATGTACCTGGTTTGAAGGTGCTTCCACAAACCCCTTTGGAAAAGCTATCCCAATCTCAGAGTGACACTGAAACACCCTGACCATGAAGCGTGGCCAATGCCCCATCTAAAAGTAGGCTTGTTATTATTTGCCAAGTTGTGACACGCAATAAAAACTCACCAGGAACAAACAAAAAATACTGGAACTCACTGAACTTGGAAAAGACCTCCAAAACCATCAAGTCCAAGTCCAATCCCCACCTTGTCAGCCAGCCCAGAGCGCCGAGTCCCACATCCAGTCCTTCCTTGGACACCTCCAGGAATGGGGACTCAAGCTCTGTAACTGGGAAGTTCTCCTTTTACATCTGACCATCCAAGGGCACGTGGCACTAATTTTCTATTTCACCATTTATTCAATTAAAAAAAAAAAAAAAATTAAACTACCACAGCAGTGTTAGTTTAATCTGATTACTCCGTATGAACACAAAGGCATTTGAAATACAATATTTGCAGTAACCACAGTAGCACCAGTTCTACCTCTCACAGCAGTTAGCAAAAAGGAAAAGGGGCAAAGAACAGCAGAATTCAGGATTTGGAAGCTACCACAGCCACTGTGCACTATCTCAGAGGTGCTGGACAGGCCCCCAGACTTCCCAAAGCAGCTCCTGACATCGCCTCTCCCCAGCAGGAGGAAAACCACCAAAATTACAAATTTCACATCACACTAAAAGCAGGGAACGTGAGACTGAGCAGCCACACTCCACAGCCACTTCGTGACACCGAGGGGGCACGAGCAGCTCTCAGGACTCTCTGGAAGCCTCTCCTGTCCCCGTGGAGGAAGCCACACACCCACGAGGTGCCCTCCACACAACCACACTCCTGCCCACCGGCTCAGGGCGAGGGATGAAAGGCAGGATTGAGATGAAGGACAAGCAGCACTGGGAGCAGGGAAAAGCTTCTCCAACGAAGCTGATCGTTTCCCCGTTTCGCCTGCTGCCCATATGCTAACCTAATATCCGTAATATCCCATTAGATCCACACCCATTCCCCCTGCAGCCACGCCGAGCCCTGAACTCGCTCAGGAAGCGGAGCTGAGTCACTCTCTCAACTGCCTGCTGAGATAATGCCTCTGCACAGAGGCTTGGGGCAGCAAATTCACTTTACTGGCGTGCAGGGCATCCAGCAGCAGCCCCAAATCCCACTGTGCCGTGGGGGGAGTGCTCCTTAACACCTGTGTCCTACCAGCTGTCACTACAGGCTTCGTGGCATAATTTGCTCCAGCTGCATCACAGCCAGCAAACCTTCGGGTCTTGAGATGTTAAGAAAACTCTGCTGTGCACAGGGATATACCAGAGGAAGGGGAAAAGGGATATACATGTGTTCTATAAGCACCTGGGTGCATTTTGTATATACACACCTCTGTATATAGACGTATGTGCATTTCTGAGCTCCCACCGCAGTGACATAAACATAACCACAACAACACACCTTCCTGATATTTCTGCTTTGGGGAAGCCTGCACACAGAATCCCAAAATACTTGGGGTTGGAAGGCACCTCTGGAGATCATCCAGTCCATCCCAGCTGTCACCTGGAGCAAGGTGACACAGGAACACATCCAGGTGGGTTGGGGTATCTCCAGAAGAGGAGACTCCATGCCCTCCCCGAGCAGCTGCTCCAGAGCTCTGCCACCCTTCTTGGAAAGAAGTTCTTCCTCGTGGAGGTGGAACTTCTCCTGGCTTAGTTCGTGGCCACTGCTCCTCCTCCTGCCACTGAGCACCACTGGAATGAGTCTGGCACCTCCTTTTGGAGATATTTGCGTGGATTGATGAGACACACAAAGCATTGTGCATTATGTTTCACTAAGTGCCATTAGCAGTCCTATTAGGAATTTTCTCCCTGTCAGACAATACTGAGTCAACATCAGCCCCCAGGACTGGTCATGGCAAATAGGAAAAGATATTCTCAAGTCTGAATTTTCAGCTTAACAGTGCCATCTCCAATTCTCTTTGGGACCACACAACTGCTGCATCAATTCCCCATAACCTCCAGCTTTCACAAGCAGCAAAAAACAAAATATCAGAAGACTCACAGTGCCCTTTCTTGGCAACATAAAGGTCCATAAAACACACAGAACCAAACCGAATATTCATTTTCTTTAGGAGGACACCAAAAAAAAGCTCTCTCTCTCAAAGCATCTATAACAGAATGGCACAGGCCAGTGAATGCAATGTTCAATTAGCTCTAAATCTGATTTATCTCCTTGTGACACTTCATCCACTTTCAAGCCTCCCATCCCTGTCATTCAGCAGATAAATACCTCAGTTTGGTGAGGCTCTCAACCTCCTTGCAGGAAAAAGAAAACAAGCTATCAAAGAAAAACTTATAAAACCATTACAAGCTTCTCCGCAGAGCAGTGTTACTGGGTTGTAACATCAGCTTATACTACGTGACAATTCAGTCATTCCAAAATACCCATCCCACACCACCAGGGAGATCATTTGGAAACTTAACGAGCGACTGCCATCAGTGGCATTTCTGCTTCCCTATGTCTGCCCTGCATCCTCAGCACTGGAATTACCAACAGGTCTCACACGGTGTAACAGGGATTATCTAACCATTTCTAAAAGTCAGGCTGTGGTTTTCTGGGGACACGCACACAGAATTTAAAATTAATTCCTTCAATTCGCTAAGGTTTTACTCAGCGCCAGGAACTCCCTTCTTCCTGCTCGCTCTGCTGATGAGGTTTAGCTGCGGATTTCTATGAAAAGTTGCTCTTCACAATCAATCCAGCCCAAGAACTGTGGTGGGCATTGAACTTAACGTTTCCAATTTGAATAGTCAGATTTATTGTTTCCTTCCCGCAGACAAACGCTCATTCATGCCAATAAACTTTTCTGCGCCGCAGCCTCGAAGACAAAACCCCTTTTGCTCCAAACGCAACATCCTTAAACTCCTGCCGGGCCCTGTCGGAACAGCCCTGCCCAAACCTCACCGGGGTTTGGTGCTGTTTAGTCCCAGCGGGGATGTGCGAGCCACCAGCTGGGAACAATCCCCCTCTGTTCGAGAGGGACGGAAGGAGCGGAGTAGGAAATGGATCCCAGCGCGCAGGGAAACCCCTCATCTGTATGAGCATCACACTCCGCAGAACCGGGAGCCTCGCTCCCTACACGGAGGGACAGCACACAGGCCACGGCACGGGCTCCCCGAGGAGCCAGCCCGGGAGCGCATCCCGCTCCGCCGCCGCCAGCGCGGGGAGAAAGGACCCGACGAGAAAACAACTCGGAGCTTCTCCGCTCCGCGCAGCGCTCGGCGAGCGACAGGAACGCAGCGCAGCGGAGGGAGAAAGGCAACTTCTCCCGGCGGGGCACGGCGCTCCCAGACAACTCCTCAAGTTCCTGGGAGCCAGGAGGAGCGGGGCGGGGGAGGCAGGAAGCGGAGGGGGCACGGGGGGACCGGGGAACACGGCGCTCCATCCCGGCCGCGGAGTGGAGCGGGGAGCCGGGCAGGGACGGGGAGGCCGCGGCCGGGGGGTGCCCCTGTGCGCAACAGGCGGGAGCGGGGCGGGCGCGTCCTCACCTACGCCGTACTTCTCCTCCCTTTTGGTGGGCACCCAGCGGGTCATGGCGCCGGGAGCCGCCGGGATGCCAGAGCCCCGCTCCCTACGCCGCCATTTTCCGACCGCGGGACGGGAAAAGTTTCTCCCGACGATGGAGTCATGTGGTGCGGGCGGAGCCAGCCCGGCCCGCCGCCCCTCATCGTCCGCTCCGCGCCCGGCCGGCGGCCCGGGCCGGCCCCGCGGCGGAACGGCTCCGCACAAAGGGAGCGCCCAGCCCGCCTGTGCCCGGCTTTATCCCAGCTACCCCCGCCTGTCCTCGCTTCTGCCCCAGGTGCACCCGCTTGGGTTCCAGGTCCCTCCCCGCCTGTCCCCGCTTCTAGCCCAGGTGCACCCGGTTGTGCTCTGGCGGAAAGTTTCTTGCTGCGTCCTCCCCGGAGATGCGGCTTTAAAACAAACAAAGTTTTCTTGCGAATGTTGAATAGTCGGAGCAGGATGTGCGTTTGGAGGTTACCACGCGGGAGCTGGACTAGCACGACAAGTGGGGCTATAGGAACTTTATGGGGTTAAACAAGGCCAAGTGCGGGTGCTGTAGCTGGAGCGAGAAAAAACCCCGGTACCGATTCGGGCCGGGGATGAACTGATGGAGCAGCCCTGGGAGAAAGGCTCGGGGGTCCGGTGGCCAGAGCTGGGCATGCCACGGCCATGCGGGAAAAAAACTCGAGTCCCGGATTGATCCCACACCATGGGTAGTATAAAAGAGGGGAATTCTCTTCTTCTGCCACACTCAGGTGAGACCCCACCTGCCCAGCTGCCTCCAGCCCGGGGATCCAACTTCAAAAGGACGTGGAGCTGCTGGAGAGATTCCAGAGGATGCCATGGAGATGCCCCAAGGGCTGGAGCCTCTCTGGAGCCAGGCTGGGGGTGCTCACCTGGAGAGGAGAAGCTCCAGGGACACCTCAGAGCCCCTTCCAGGGCCCAAAAGGGCTCCAGGAGAGCTGCAGAAGGACTGGGGACAAGGGATGGAGGCACAGGACACAGGGAATGGCTTCCCCAGGTATCCCCAGAGGGGATATTAGGGATAAATTGTTCCCTGGGAGGGTGGGCAGGCCCTGGCCCAGGGTGCCCAGAGCAGCTGGGGCTGCCCCTGGATCCCTGGCAGTGCCCAAGGCCAGGCTGGACCCTGGGGCTTAAAGTATAATAATTATAAACTTGCTGATTTCTAGACCAGAATCCAAAATCTTGTCCAAATCTAGAACTTCCTGGCTAATTAAGTGTGGAATAAGTGATTACAAAAGAATGAGCAAGGGAAATGAACTTCCTGTTCCCAAGCCCTGAAGTCTTGGAGATATCCAGGATCGTGATTTAAAAAAAAATAAATAAATTTAAAAGTCCTTAGGAAACAGAAAATAAAGTGTGTAAAAGTCAAGAAACAGCAGAAGGATAACACTTTAAAGGAATAAAGAGAAGTGAAATGTCTGACTGGCTGTCATTTGGTAGGATTAGTCCTCTGCCAAAGGGGAAGCCCTGTAGCACAAATTTAAGGATTAAAATAGATCCAGGGTTGAATTTTTTTCTCCTTATTTTCTTGTGTTGCGTGGATGACAAAGAACCAGTTTCTGCAACAGCATTTTTGCTGTCAGGTTTTGAGATTAAGTACTCAGACCCCTGAATGAGTCTGCTCCTCTTTCCATGTACCTTCCCTTTTCCCACCCTTGGGATTAGTTTCCCAGGACATCACCAACGTGTTCAAACTAATCTAGATTTTATTGTAGCTGTCCTGCAGAATCCCAAGGGGTTGTGATGGAGCCTGCTCCTGCGCCTTTGTTCATTCTGCCCAGGAGAGAGGCCATCAAAAGCTTTTCTAAGTCATGGCTTGTCCTCGTTATCCTGCACCCATGGATCAGTGATTTAGAGCCTTCCCAAAGACAACTTACAAGGGAGCTCTCTGATTTCACACCTTCATTTTCATAAGGGAAATCAAATTGGCTGAAATACTGGATGGGCTAGCTCTGTGCCTGTAGTCACCTTTGGTTTTCCACACCAGGGAAAGTGAAAAGCAATGATATTTATTTCCAGCTATGAATGTTACACCCTTTTATACAACTGGGGCGTTATTTTTGTGGTGCTCCTAAATATATGCAGCAAAACTGCCAGAGTTGCTCAGGCCTCAGGTGCTTTAGGGATTTTTGAAGCTGTTATTGGAACAATCTGTAAATCTGGAAGCTGATTGACTTTTCATTTACATCCCTGATCCAGGAATCACTTCTGTGGAACCACGGTGGCTTTGCAGGTCCGGGGTGTGAGCAGGGGACACAAAGCAGGACTCTGATGTTAATTTAAACCCGTAATTAGTTAATAAATGAGTTATTGCTGCAGTCTGTCCTCTCTGGGCCTCAAGGTTCAAAGCTGAAATGTGTTTTTTTCTGCTTTGAGGGAGGCCAAGGGAGCACTCTGTTTCCCTTTGTGAGAAATGTGCTGCTGCCAAGCTTTCTTCAGGTGTTAACCAAGAGTTAAATTAAATTCTCCCAAAAATTGGCACTCCTTAGTCCCAGCTTACCTCTAGATCTGCACTAAATGGGAATTATATGGACACCAAAGATCAAGTACAAGCCTAAGGCAGGAAGCACCAGGTTCAATAAAATGAAAGTTAAAGAATCACTTATAACTTCTACATATTAAATCCATTCAACAGCACAATTTATGTTGATGTCAGTGGAAAAGGTTTGTCCTGTTGTCTGATCATGATCTGTAACAAATATAACACAGCTGATCCCGTGACCACCATAAAGCCTCCCTGCTACTGATGAGGGTTTATATTCATTTTACTGCTTTCCACATTCTCATTTTAATGAAAACGTGTTACAAGTAGAGCTAATGCTATTAAAATTTTGATAGCCAGTAAAAAACGCTTCTAATTCACAGCGCATAAATATCCCAGTGCTGGGGTTTTACAGCTAGGAAAAAATGGTAATTTTTGGACTGTGATACGGAGAAAATAAAAGATTTTTATTTTTTCTCCAGCAAATGTAATGTAAACTGTCCTGAAAAATGCATTTTGCATTAAACTGTAAAATGTTCAAGCTGCCATATTTTACATGCTTAGGCATAATATATTTCTTCACACTGTGCATGTGTGTTTTTCATTTATTAAGAGGAAACTGAAAAATGCTTCTTTCCATAAAACCTGAAAGTTTTATCACATCCTTATGTCAACTCTTGGGGTTCTCATCTGACTTTTTTAATGCATCACACACAATTGGAGACACTTCTCTTGGAGCGAAGGAACATTCCTTTTCATTTCTTAGTTCCAAGAAATCTAAATGCAGTATTTGGCCATCAATGATGTTTGAAATTCTTCTCACAGCATCTTTTCAAAAGGATTAATGGAAACGGAGCTGCTGCACTGCTTGAGACATATTTGCAATAAAAAAAAAAGAGATATTCCATAAATGTACAGATACAATCGAGATTTGTTTCATGGTTACTGCAGATGTCTACACCAGGGGAATGTTTGTTCCATCTCAGCTAAATATCACAGTTTTTGTAGTAATTTCTTTTCATTGACAGGCCTTGTAGGTAAATTCAGCATTTTCAGACAAAGCACATAAGTAGTTCTTGTACACCCACAGTGCAAATTCTTCTTGGAAATATTCCTCCCAGGAGAAGATGGGTGGACTTATAAAAAAAAAAATGTAATCACTTTTTGGCTTTTCTGTTTGCACTGAAGATACTCTGTTGGAAATGTTATGGCTTCCATTCCAGCTGTTGATCATCTATTTTGGCTGTAATTTCCATGAGGGGTGAATGACCTCTGTGTCTGTGACTGGCTGCGTGTTCCATGTTTGGGTGTACACAAAATAAGAAGTTTTTACACCTGGTGGGAAGAGGCTTTTAATAAAGGCTCTGGTTTACAATGTATTGCAATGAATCAGAATGGAAATAAAATTAAGTTTATGAGTTTGTGTTAGAGAAAATGACTTCAGCCTTGGCTTTGCAGATGGTTTTTAAATGTTTGATTAACTTGGGGATCTCTTGCAAGTGAAAGTGGACCAATTGCAGGGGAAATTAAGAAGTCAACACTGCATTTCCTTTGACATTCCTGTTGGCTCCTGTGAGCCAAGACGTGGCATTTACAAACCTGGACAAAGTTTGACAAGAGCTGGAGGGAAGTTCTGTGTTTTCGAAGGGTCCTCAGTAATCTTTCCTCTTCCTCTCACTTTCATAGAAGCATTTTGATTATCTCTGGGTGTGTTTTCACCTTTTCTTCCAGCAGGATGGCGTCTGGGGTGCCCAATATGCTGCATGCAGGGCTTCATTTGCCAGCAGAAGTGTTCAAAGGCAACATTGGAATTTATTTAGCTCCTGGGATGAACATTGCAGTCGTTGCACTGGTTTAGGGTCTTTGGGAAGGGTTAAAGAGAGCATCTCTCCTTCCATCCTGGCTCCATCAGCAGTTTCTGCCTTTGTGCATTTGAATTTTTATACTCAGAGATTATGGGGCTATTAGGGATTTAGAGGGTGATTAATTATTTCTTTCAGNTAAAAAATGGGGCTAGGCTGTACATAATGAAAGGGATCATTTCCTAAATTGTGTTCCTTCAGACTGTGCTGCTGACAGTGATAGAATGAACAAGGAATCTTCAGAGGGGTTGAATGTTTAGGTGCAAATGTGTGAACATCTCCCAGGTACTCTTTACCAACGCACAGGGGTTCCCAAAGTGATGAGATTTTGGAAGGATGGGGTTATTATGGATACAGCTTAGTTTATACCCTGGTATTTCATCCTGTGCTCTGTAATAAAAGGTGGTTTACAATGCCACAATAAATGGAAGCAGCTTCGTGTCTACAAAAGGGGGAAATCTGATTTCTGACCATGCCAGAGTGAGGTTTTACATTCTTCAGGGGGAAAGTGCAGTGAGATTTTATGCTGGGTCAGTGCAATCACTGTGTGCTCTGAATAAACACCATTTAAATAAAGAGCAGATCTTTTGTCAAAACCATCTCAGGCATCACCTTAAGGACATTTTATGTGATGGACATTGGCTCCTGAGCTCTTTCCTTGCAGGATCGTTTTTACCCCTCACCCTTCCCGGGATGTTCATTCCTGCAGGACTGAGACAGCTGGAATCCTCTTGGCAGCTGCAGGTTTCTCCAACTCTCTGCAGCCAGAAATTTTACCAAATCCAAATAAACTCTTTTATTCCCAGCTGAAGTACTTACTAATGGGAGGAAGATAGCCTCATTCAACGTGAGTGTTAATGTTGTTAACTCCAAAAGCACACAGAAGTTCATTTTTCAGCAGTTTCTTGCACAAACTGGGCTTTCATTCTTATAAACATCAACAGACTCAGGAATATCTTTGCAAATTTGACAGTCAAGCCCAAAGCAGTTCAGGGAAAGGGTTGTACAAATTAATCTAAAATACAAATCAACTTAGAGTTCACTGTTGTAGCAACCTGTTCCTCTTTGCAACACCTGTGAATAACCAACAGTACAAAGGTTTATGTGGTAGTGGGTTTTTTCTGTTGGTGTTTACTGGTACATTTTTCATATATTTGATATCTACACCCAAAATGAGATTATGAACTCCCTTTAAAAAACTCTCTGACAAATTCAAATATAACTGGCAAAACAAAAAGCTGGATGTAACAAGTCGGGGATGAATCGTTCCCAGAAAGTTTAACTGTATCAACTGCAACAGATCTGTGATTTTAAATCTGTGTTCAAGCTCAGAGTAAAAATTAAGAGCATTTTCCAAAGATGTTTTCTGGGACCATATACTGTGAAGCTGTTACTTATTAGAAGCCAAATAATGATTACACAGAAGAGTGCAGGCTGGAGTTGCAAACATTCATTATTTCTGGTAATAAGGCTCAGCACTCGTGTTGCACTTAACATTTTGAAAGCACTGGACAAATATTAACTCTCTCTTGTGATCCAGGGAGGTTTCAGGATCTCCATTTGCAAGGGGGAGGCAGCTGAGCTAAGGGCAGCTTTTTAAAATCTGACAGGCATTCAGAAATTGAGAAACTCAGAATGCCAGGCCACTTCTGTCACCTCCTGATGATGTGATTTTCTTGAGGCCAAAAGTGACACGTTAGCTGGGGCAGGGTTAGATTGGATGATTTCCTCGGCCTGCAGACAATGTTCCCTCTCATCCTTTGATGAACGATACGAGACGACAATGAGAAATGACAGAGAGGGAACATGATGTACTAGCACCTGTTAGAAGGTTTGAAAAACTGGTTACTGGAATATGGAGTGTTTGAAGCAATGAGGAAAATGAGTTGGTGGGAACAAAGAACCGGGCAGGATTCACAGAAATGGCCTCCACGTATAAAATGTTAATTTCTGGAGGAAAAAAAAAAAAAAGCATCCCATCAACTCTCTACCCAGATTTTATCCATCTGAGCCCTTGGAAGGCCAAGTTAAGAGGGGATGGGAGGATGCCCGGGAGGCTGCGTGTAGTGCAAGAAGCTGACATCGCTTTTGACAACGGATTGATCAGCAAACCCTGCTCGGGGAATTGTGCAGCACTGACAGGGTCTGGGGGCAAGTGGTACCATTATCTCTCCCTGGCTGCTCTCCAAAACTGGGTTTCTAAATGGATTTCTCACTGCAAACTCTGGTAGGCTTTCCTAGCGAGCAGGGTTGGTTTCCTAAAGAGTCTTTTAGAAGACTTTATCAGCTGTGCCCTAGGACAAAGCCTTTGCTCTCCTCTGCCTTCAGATGGAGCCTTCAGTTCAGCTACTCTTAGGGGAGATGATGGAGTGGCAACTCCACACCTCCCAGCTGGGTTGCCATGGCAGGTCCAGTTCCTTTTGGAAAATCCCAAATAATTTTGTTTAACCTTGTAGCTCGCAAATGACTGAAGTAGCTCAAACTGGCTTCTCCAAAATGAGGTGTGATCTTCACCTGGGGACAAAGAGCAAGCCAGAAACTCAGCCACTTGTTTGATCTTCTGTAAATCCTCATCTGTTAGGGTGGGCAGGCCCTGGCACAGGGTGCCTTGAGAAGCTGGGGCTGCCCCTGGATCCCTGGAAGTGTCCCAGGCCAGGCTGGACACTGGGGCTGGGAGCACCTGGGACAGCGGAAGGTGTCCCTGCCCATGGCAGATGGAACTGGATGAGCTTTAAGCTCCTTCCAACCCAAACCATCCTATGTTTCTATGAAACCAGGTGAGTTTTTCTTCCCCTCATGTGAGATCCAGGATTCCTGGAAAGTGAGGACAGACATTTGCTGTGCTTTGCACGGGGCTCGGTTTCGCATGTGGAGCATGGAGCTGTTTGGATCTGGCTGCCAAACATGAAGCAGCGCCTCGTTCCTCCTTGGAAAAGAGACAGGAGCTGATCTAATGCTCATTGCCTTCCTTTTGTGTGGCTTAGGAAAACATCTCAAAATTCTCTCCTGTCATGTTGGAAAAATGTCACATTTTTGTTTCCAGCAGGCTCCTGCGCTGAGATGAGTCAAACACAATAAAGCTGATATCTGTATTCCTGAGCTTGCTCTGGCTCTGCCCAAACTTCAACTTACAAACTATTTATGTGGAGTTGTTTGGAAATGGAAAGTTGTGAGTGCTGTTCTGATTCTGTAATCAAAAGTTGTTTGTGTCAGCCACAGGAACTACTCACCAATGTGTGTTGACAGCAGTTGAAATGGAAATACAGAAGCCCTTGTCTGAAAATGAGAAAATTTTCCTCCTCATCCGAAGCCTCCACCTGAAAAACAATGATTTACTTGTTTGACAGAGAGAGAAACACTGATAAAATAAACCATGTTCCAGGCCATTTTCAGTGTTCATCTATCTGTCTATGAATATGTACTTTTATCTCTAAAATACACATATTTCTGCAATAAAAGTATTAATATTCTGGACGGGAATCCAATTTTATCTTTAAGCGGCATTTGCCAGGGATTGTTAAATCATATAATGGAAGCTTTGTCTAGACACATTTCTCAGTGGCCAGCTTAATTTTTTTTTACTTTGATTGTTTTTAATGTAATTCTTGGAAGAAAAGGTCCTAATAAATTTGTTTACAACCTTTTCTGGAAACTATGTCAGTTTCATAACGTTCGACTCTGGTAATAATTTTTCTAACCCAAGCCCCTTTTCTTGGAGTCTGAGTGTTCTCTGGGAGAACCCTCAGCTGAAAGTTCCTTCAGATTGTTATTAAAAAAGTTATTAGTGTTTTTTTTTGTTTTTTTTTGCAAGTGAAACATTATCAAGTGTATTACTTGGAAAGGAGCAAAGCTTTCTTGCAATGACTGCAGGATGTTTCCATGTGATGATTTTTACTACAAGTTATTAACATAAATGACCCGGGTGTATTTCACAGTGGAAAATCCAAATTGTGGCCATTATCAGACTCGGGACAGCCTCAACACCCAGGCAGGGACCAGGACGTGCCTTTAAAGTCTCAGCAGTGGTTGTTGGAACAAGGGGCAAGATATTTTTGTGCAGCATTTTTAAAGGTGCTGCCGTTGTCCTCTCGCCCCTGGCCTTGGTCCAAGCTCCCTGAAGTCAATGGAAAGGCTCACGTTGATTTTGGTGGGATTTAGCTCTGGCCCAGCTCTTTAGTGAACAGGTTTCAGGTTTTAGAGCTCTCAATCACAAGCATTAAAGCAAGCCTGACAAAATGTTACTGCTTTCCACAGGGCTGCAGGTGCTGTTCCTGAGGCTCATAATGCCACGTTTTTCCTTTGTTTCCCAGTGCTCTTTATTAATGAAGTATTATTTTCTTCCACTTGCCAGGTGTGCACCTCAATCACCTCAAAGCCATTAAGAGAAGAATGCCGGGATGGTTTTAAAAAGCCAAAGTAGCTGCATGAAGCTGGATTTTCACCAAAGGCCATGAGTTCTTTTAGGACACCTTTCCTTAGTTTGGGTTGCTGGGGGGGTTTTTAAGTTCATTTTTGAATCTTCCCCTGCAGCATTATCCTGTTTTAAATTTAATTCTGTGTCAGTTCAGTGTGTTGTCTGAGAACTTCTGCATCAGTCAGAGAAGGAGAAGTGAAACTCGTTCAGTGGGTGAATGAAGCAGAAGGATTCCTCCCAGGATTTGGAGCTTCCTGCCTCCCACAGCTTTGGGGAGGTTGAGAGCTGTCCCTGCCCTCCACACAGCAGGGAGAGGGGACACCAGGCGCTCCTTGGATGCTCCCAAACCTGCCAAAGCATTTAGAGGGAAAATGTCACTTTGCAAGGCTCCAGTCATCCCAGTATTCCCTGCTGGTGGTTGCTGGGGAAGGCAGCAGCTCCAGGAGGGTTCTTGGCTTGCTCTCACCCTCTGGGTCCAGTCTGCTGGGACATTTCCAAGGACATTCCATGGATGACATCACCTCTGCTTACAGGAGGGAGTGTGGTTTCCATGGCCACACTTCCATCCCCTCCATCTCCCTGCCTGCTCTGCCACCTTAAACACAAAGGATTCACTTTCCATTTTAGAGAGGTCCGAGCTTGTGCATCTCAAAGCTGTCACACTTTGACTGTTCTTTCAATGCTTTAAAATCTCAACTTTTAGCTCGACTGCGGAGTGGGAAATATTTCTTCCTTGAACTCTCTGCATTTACACAGCCCTCTGTCTTTAGATTAGACAAGCAGATACAAGAATTGTCTTGTAAAATTGTAGTTTCCCTTTAATAAGCCACTCTGACAGGCAATTATTCATGCAGTCTGCTTGGTGCTAAATGTTTTTTCATGCTGTGCACCCCTGTCTCTTGATTGCAGGAATGCACTCCTGTGAATTATAATTATGAGTAAATATGAACTGGTGTGCAGGAAATGATTTACTGGGCCTTCCATTGCTGCACGCTATTGGTTCTCCCCTTCTAACAATATGTATTTTTTTCATTCTGTGAGGTTTTAAGTATTTACTGCAAGTTATTTTGACAGAAGTTGGTGAAACTCTGCATAAAGAATCTCTTCGGTGACAAATTGTTTGCTAATGTTTAAATTTCAGGGCAAAAATGGCAAGAAGGTGTTAAAGTTTGGTGCTGGGATATTAAATATTATACAGACATAACCATGTGGATCCAATTCACCTTGATAATTACCCCATTTTCAGACACTTTCAGACAAACCACAAGCTTGTCATACTTAATAAACCAGATATTCCCTCATGATTAAAAAATAAAAGAAGCCTGATCTCACTCTTTATAGATCTGTGTATATTTGGGGCATAGATAGTAAAAATCCAAACTATATAAAAACTATGTAATAATAACCATTTTGCTCTTTGGCTTCAAATATGAGCTGTGTGATAGAAATACAGCAGGAAAGCCCAAAAATAGACAGAACATCGTGAGCCTTTCAGGATCTAAAGTTCTCTTCCTCTGTAGGCAAATCCTGTTGACTGAGATGTCATGAATCCTCAGAGAAAACAGTGGAGGTTCTGTAAGGTTCAGAGTTGTATTTAATTTTAGAAATAGTATCACTTATGTGGGTATGTAAAGAACAAATCATGTCAAGCAAAGATGACTCCTCTTTTAATTAAATCCCAAATTAGTGGGAGAAGGCAAGGCAGTGCATGAAAGCATCTAGAATTTACAAAAGCATTCGACACGGCATGCCTCAAAATTGTGTTTGACAAATGAATCCAAGTGGATTACGCAGAAATGCAATTATGAGGCCTAGTAATTGGCTAAAGAATGTTCTGAGGAGTAATGATCGACAGGGGAGTGAAGTCCTGGGCCCACGCAGGACATTATTGGGATTTCTCCACCCCCTGAGGAAGGAGGCTTGTGGTGATAATGCTGCAGAAACAATTTAACTTGCTCGTGGGGTTGTGTACCTGGCAGCCCTGAGGGTTCGGGGAGCTAGAGAAGTATTCTTTCCTTTGTTCCCGTCTAGCTGAAGGCGTGGTGGGCGGCAGAAGTGCACGGCGTGGCTCTGATCGAAGTGCATCTGCAGCTTTCCCGAGGCAGAGCTCTTTCTCTGCCTCACAGAGAAACATTTGCAGACAGATTTCAGCGCCCAGCGTCACCTCCTGTGCAAGGCTGTCACCTTTTGGGGCTGTTCCCCCACAGCTCACCTGTGAAAACACAGATTAAACCATTCCATCTGCCCGTGGCAGGGCAGCAGTAGCCCACAGAGCACAGGGGTTTCTGACCAGGCATATCCCTGGTGGCTGGATGCTGGGAATTATGGAATCTTTTAGGTTGGAAAAGACCTCTGAGGTCATGGAGTCCGACCATTAACCCAGCCCTGCCAAGGCCACCACTGACCCATGGCCCTAATCGTGAGGAGAAGGAAATTTCCTTGCTAAAAGGACAAATAAATTTAAGTCCCTGTGTGAGCTGGGCAATTGCCTTCCCTGTGAGGCACAAATCTGAGTAAAACACCAGCTTGGATCACACATCAAGGAAGCAGCAGGCTGGGGTGAGGGGAATAATTGGCCCATTTCCCAAATTCACCTTCTGTGTTTAGTTATGGCCCTGAAAAGGGAGGGCAAATGTCTTCAGTTTGGGGTCGTGTCCCTGTTTTCCCTTTATCCTGCTTTGCTTCCCACAGGTGCAGAGGTGGTGGGTTTGGCTCTGCCAATGCAGCGTGTTTAGATGAGCAAGGTGGGATGTAAAAAACCCCGAGTCAGCTCTCTGGAATATATAAATAGATGAAATTGAAGCAGGAGCTCTCTCTTATTGCTCAGGCATCGCAGCACAGAAAGCTGGGAATGTTTATCCAAGAGCTCCATCAGTTAAAACAGGGAAAAATAAATGCTGCGGCCAATACGGGATGGGGTGTGGATTCTAGACCCTACATTCTGCTCCAAGGGCTAAATTTGGTCCTTCAGGGGAATTTTATCAGGGAATTCCTTCAGGGGAATTTATCAGCCTCTGTGGGAGCACCTCTGATTGGAGAGGAAGGGCCAGGAGCGTTCCCCCTGTTTCTGTCAGGGCAGTTTGGCCATGATGTAGCTCATCCACCTAAAATGGCTCAAATGGTGAATATTTAGTCTGTGCTTTCTTCCAGTCTCCCTCAGCAATCAGTGAAGGGAGGATAACACAGCTCATTTTTAAACATGTGCAGAATGGGTCACACAGGTAGAAGGAGAAAGCCCCTGCTTCTCTGCCCAATGAAACCTTGGGCACCTGTCCCAAACTGTGAGCAGTTCTTCAACCCTGACAGTTTTGTCACCTACCTCAGCTCTGGTTTATTTACAAGTAAGTTTATAACCACTGGCACATCCTATATTGCTTTTTCCTACATTTTCTGTCCCACCTGCACACCCATTCTGCCATTCTCCCCTTCTGCAGGGCAGGGAGGACACTGGAGGCCTTCAGGCACACTTGACTCCACTGATCAAACTTCAGAAATCAGTTGAAACTTTTTTTTGTGAAATAAAAACATGCATTTTTTTTCCTCAAGGGTAAATCTTTCCCAGGCTTTTTCTGAGGAAGTTTGGACCAGATGATCCTTGAGGTCCCCTCCGACCTGGTATTTTTGCCCACCTGTATTAAACGGGTAGAAAGAAGCTGTCCAGCTGAGAATGTTTTCTGTATATAAAAGGCATTTAACCAGAATATTTCAGGTTAAAAAGAGCATTTAACCAGAATATTTCAGTCAATCCCATGACTATATTTCACTCCAGCAATCCAGGCTGATGGAAAAGCTTTAGGATTGGGGAACTGATAGTGAAAACCAGTTCCACCTGCCCACAGCTGAGGCTGCCTGGGCTGGGAAACTGCAGAGAGAGGCTTGAACTGACTCACACAGGTGGATTTAAATGATTTCAATGCCTCACTATTCCATAACCAGGAGCACAAGGAGCTTTAATGTTCCTGTATTCTTCATTCTTATTTCTAGACCAAGCAGCCACCAGCACTGAGCAGTGCATTGTCACAGTTGTGAGTAATGAACCTGAAAAGTGGACACTTCACTAATTTGCTAAAAATAAGATTTTACATCTCTTTTAAAGCTCCCTCTCATCCCTTTGGATGATGAAATGCAGCACTGAGATGTTCTCTTGCATCAGTGTCCAGGCTGGAGAAGGCTCTGTATCGACAGACTTCCCAAAATTCACTCTTTAATCCTGTTTCATGTGTGGTGGTCTCACAGGGAGAATATAAAACATGAATGGTGGAGTCATAGTCATAAAATAAAGAAAGTAAAAGGCCTTAACACTGGGACTATGAAAGCAGTTTCCAAACAGTCCTTATTGAAATTAGGTTTTAATCTGGTAAAAATAGAACTTACATTTACAAGCATCTCTTTCAATGGAGTGAAAATACTGCAAAATAAAAAGCTTGGCAGTTTATCCTGTGGGTTACTGTTTGCTTTTATGAGGATTTTGTCAATGACAGAGCAAATATTGCAAACATTTCCTGATTTTTTTCCCCCTCTCTGCTTGGGAAAATAACTAAATAGAGAAATAATTCTTTATTTTTTTTCCCCCTGCCTGTTCATTCTGATATCACTCTTCGAGCTCCTTCTCTTCAGTCTTGGTGATAAATGGGGCTTTGCAGGGAGCAGCCATAAAGCTCTCACAGTTTGTTTGTTGCACGTTGCTTATGTGGATTTTAAAAGAACATTTTACTGTAAGGAACAGCCATGAAAAATTATATATCCTGATCAGTTGTACTAACAAGTATTTGTAAAATAAATCAGAGAATTCAGTTTAGTACTTTCACAGGAGTCTATTTGCCCTGCTGTTGTGCAGAGATTTGATTTCATTTTTCTTTAGTTTTCTTTAATTCAGCTTTGTTTTTTTAGTCTTTTTTATCCCTATAATTTGAAAACATCTCCATCCATCCATCATCCATCCCTTTCTCCTTCCAATGGCGCTAAAAATGGGATTTCTAGATCTGTACTCCTCCTGAATTCCAGGGGATTTCTTTTCCTGACCTGTGAGGAAAACTTTCATCCCAAACAACTTGGCCCTAAAGTCCAGTTATTTGGAGAAGCCAAACAAGACGTGTTCTATCAACACATTCTTTGTAATGAAATTAATCTCCATTTTCCAATTAGGCTTCTCTTTTTTTATCAGTTCCCACACTTAATAATATCCTCAATTAGGAATAGAAATTTTAGTTAATAGTGTCTATTAGCAACTGGCTTTATAAGAATTTATCTCCCATTTAAATATCTGTGGTCATAGTAACAGAAGTAATTGAGGACTAAATGAGTTTGCAGCCTTGAGCATTGGATAAATTGCATTATTTCCTTTTTTGTTATTTATGCAGCACCACAAGTTCGGGTGGACTGCCCATTGGTGAAGGAGTTTTCCCAAATATCCAACCTGAACCTATCCTGGTGCAACTTGAGGCCATTTCCTCTTGTCCTGTCCCTCGTTTCCTGGAAGTGAAGGAAAAAAATGGTGGCAAATAGAACAAATGCCTGAAGAGAAATGATAAATGATAAACAATAAACGATAAATAATGAATGATAAATGATATTTATTGGGTTCTTCCATGCCCTGAATTTCTATAACCATCCATTTTAATCCCCCAAATGAAGCCTAGAGCAGATCCATAGGAATTTCCTGCCAGGGCAGAGGAAGGCAGGGCTCCAGTTCCTCTTTTTGCTGCATTTCTCCTCGTTGGGGCCAGACCTGGTCCCAAAAAGCCTCTCTCTATCTCCTTCCTCACTCTCACGAGCCCGAAGCACTTTCTCAGTGTTCTGGGCTTTTTTCCTCCCTATTTTCTCTTTTCTTTATCACTGCCTTCCCTTTGCTTTTTTCCTTACTCATTCCATTTCTTTTTCCCTATTAGTGGTGAATTTAACCTACATCCTTTCCCATTTTCCAGGGACCTTCTCTCTTTTCTCCTTTTCTCCAGTTATATTTCTCTCTTTGCTTTTTTTTCTTTTTTTTTTTTTTGTAATTTCCATTTTTTCCTCTTTGTAGGAAGATTATATTAAGTGACAAGAATAATGTCAAATAAATGAGATTATGTTAATTAACAGATCTTGTCGCATTTCCATGATTCACAGGAAAAAATATTCACACTGGCTGATTTTTCAATTAAATCATTTGCTCTGTTATCTGCTCAGCATATCTTTATGAATATGCAGAACTGTAATGCAGTTAAATTGTTTCAGGGTCCTTGTTAACCTCAAAAAGCCACAAGGTGCCTACTGGCAAAATAGGGGATTTCTTCTTTTTTGCCTTTTTGGGTCAAAATCGCAATTCTTTGTTTTAGCCTTGGTATCTTTTTCAGGGAAGTACAGGGGATTAAATGTTTGAAAAAGCATCTTGATTCTTTCCAAGGATAACAGGCTCATTCTTTTCCTTGTTCAACTTATTTCATCTTAAAAGTATTATATTTTTTTTTGTGCCTTTAATATGTCTCAGAATGTCTCTTTATCCCATGGGGGCTCTCACCATGAGCAAGTACATCCCAAAAACCGCCTCGGAAAGAATCTGTAGAGAATTAGCTGGAACTTCAAAGCTATCAGAAGTATTAATTCTGAAGTGGAAGATTGTTCCTGCCCACGTACAAAGGGAACCTTCTGGGAATAAATTGGAGTTTCCTGAACATTCCTTTCCTATGGCAGGGAAGGAATTACAAGGTCTGTCGACGTGGTTAATGGCAAGCTCCAGCGTCTCTGGTTTCAAAGCCTTCAAATGACAAAGGGATTCAGATTTTTCAGATGATTGCAGATGACAAAGCCTTGTGGAGCTGTTGCAATTTGAAAATAAAAAACTTTTTATCATCAGCTGAGACGCTGGAGTGTCATGGGCACCTTCCCAGGGGGTTTCTGTGCTGAAATTGCTCAAATTGGTTCTCTGGTGAGATTTCACTGAAAATAAGATAACAGAGCTTTGTGCCATGGAGGAGAGAGGAGATCTCTGTCCCCTGGAGGCTCCAATAGAGGATAATTTGGAGGAATAACAAGGGACAAATGAAGTGAGCTGGTGTTTACTGATGGAGATCACCCAGGACAGGGTGATCCCCCTCTCCAGGTTCACCCTTCCAGGGCTTTCCCTTTCAAAAGCCCTTCTGTATTTTGATCCCTCTACTTGGGACCACAGCAAAATTAAAAAATAGAGAATTAAAATCCATAAAAATAATTTAAAAAATTAAAATATTGGAGCACTGCATGTAATTCAACATGTATTACTGTTGTTGTTATTATTATTATTTGTTATTATATGTTATTATTGTGTTATTATATATTATTATTATATGGTGTTATTACATATTATTATTATTATTATTATTATTATTATTATTATTAAATATGCAAGAAATTCTTCTACTATGGCGCAGTGCATTGTAATAATGATTTTTCTTACGAGGTTAATATCCTTTCAAACTTACAGCCTTTATATCTTTCTCTGTGTAAAATAAGCTAGTGTGGAAAATATTTTTTTGTAATGAAGAGTGCTATTTTATGTATTTGATAAGTCTGATTAGAACAGGAAAAATACGAGTAACAATCTCCAGGATATTTTATTTGTGATTTTCATAGAATTATGGAATTATGGAATAGTTTGGGTTGGAAGGGACCTTGAAGCTCACCCTATTCCACCCCCTGCCATGGGGAAGGGGCACCTCCCACTGTCCCAGGCTGCTCCAAGCCCCATCCAGCCTGGCCTTGGACACTTCCAGGGATCCAGGGGCAGGGATCTGGGCACTGCCCACCCTCACAGCAGATCTGGTTATAGAGACAGTAAAAGAAAGCACTGCAATGAATATCCCACCCTATACTCAGGAGCAGCAATTTTAGGATGACATCTTAGATGGTTGAATATAATTTGGGGCAAGGCATAGAGCCCAAGGTCACACAAGGCTCCCAGGGAGCACAACCACAGCGTTCCCTTCTTTTTCTCTGCTCCTGGTTGAAGATCCCTTCATTCCCCAGCACACCTGGGCAGGGCAGGTCACTGTGCCCTCACTCTCCCTCTGATCAGGATCACAAGTTTCCACTTCCATCAGTCAGTTCTCCTTTTCTGCCAGGGGCAGAGGGGTCTCTCATTGCAGTGGCCCCTTTAACTCTCTGGGATTCAGCTCATTCTTCCAAAATCTCCACAGCAAAACTGCCCTGCACATTCCAGCCTTAATTTCTAGGTTGTTTTTTTTTAAAAAAATCCCAAGTGTTCAAGGACAGGAGCACGATGTCCCCCGCTTTGTGCGGAGTGGAGGGCTCAGTCTGGTAGGGAAGGTGGGAAGGCACAAGGAGCCTGTGAGCCTGATCCAGCCACCTTTGCCATGACAAAACTCAGGTTCAACAGAGCTTCCCTCTGCCCTGGAGTTCCTCTGGGTGTCCGTGGATGTTGTGGGTGCTGATCCTTTCTGCCCCAGGCTTACTGAGTCCAAGTGACTGCTTTGACTTTGTTTCAGCTTATACTATAATTAGTTTGAACATCTCTGCCTTTTGCTGACTCTCCTCATTTTATCAGAAATAAGTGTCCCTAATCAATATCCATTATTCTGGTAGATTCATTATTTCTTAATTGCTGACAAGGTTCCTGCCCTGCCCCGTGCTCTTTATGGAGCTGAAATCCCAATAATGCTCCTGGAGGTGATGTTTTCACCCCACTCCATTTCCCTTCAGGATGAATGTTTTGGTGGGAACCAAAACCCAGTGACTATACTTTTGAGAGTCATATATTAAAAAATACAAGAGGAATTGACTTTTTGCCAGAAATTTTTGATTTTTCTGGGAGCGCTCTTCCCTAAAATGCTCTTGAATTGGCACCCTCAAGGGTTTAAACAATGGAGATAATTAAACAGATCCTTCAAAGCAGAGACTTAGTGGCGTGTGGGAAAATGATGTTTAAGCACACTCTTTTATTTGAAAACTGTAACTTTGTGCAGAGCTCTTTTTATCTTTTCTCACCCATCTTTTATGCTGGTGCAATTATCGTGGGCTGACTCCATTTTGAACTTCAAATGAGAGAAACATTCCTTGGGTTCCATCTCAGCACTCACATCATGTTCAAGGCCAGCACAGCCCCGAATTTTCTTCTGATCCTGACAAAGAGCCCCTCATGTTGCAGGTCTGGAATGGGAGCATCAGGGCTTCTTCTGATGCCACCAGGCTGTAGGGCCACTGGGAATGTGGTGGTTGTCCCTAAAGGTCACCAGTGGTGTCACATCCCCCTCGTGCACCCCTTAGAGGGTTTAACATAGTGAAGGGTTTAAAAATTGGGTCAGTTCTTCTGAAGGCTCCTTTAGGATCCCAGTATATTCCCTGGTTTCCAGCAGGAAGGAGAGAAAGAGGAAATGGGAAGGAGGGAAGAGTGATTGTGTGCAAAGTAAAAGTAAAGTCAATTTTAGTAACCAGCTGTGGGAAATTAACTCTGTCAGATCCTGGCTGCCTCCTTTCAAGATATAATTATCTGTATTTTGGAATAGCATCTTTAAATTCGTTGTAAACATTTATTGAGAATAACTGCATAATGTTACACTGCTCTTGTGTGACATTCTGAGTTATGGAAGGAACAAATCCCCTCAGCATCAGGGGAGTCTGTGGGCTTTAGATTCTCAAATTTCCCTTGTCTCCCTCCCACACACTGCAGGTATGACACAGGATGATGTCACACGTTGCCAGCTTTGTTACTGTTTAGTCAGAATGTTGTACAAACAAACCCAGATCAAGTTAAGAGATATCTGTAACTCAATATTTGAGCACTGCTCGTAACAGCTGGGCAAATAACTAAGGATTTGCACTCTTTAATTGTTGTTGCTCTAATTATGGAGTTGATTTAAACCTGAACTCAGAGTTTCTTTTAGAGGTTACCAGGAGAGATGCAATTTATTGCCTCTTTAAATAGACTTCCGTGGAGCTGAGGAGCAGCAGTGGGGTCTGGTTTCACTGGTGCCAGTGGGATTTCCCCGTGAGAGATCCCGCTGAGGTTTCCCACAGATCCATGGAGCAGCCCTTGGAAAAAGCTCTCACGACCACAATATCACAGAATCCCAGAATGGTTTGGGTGGGAAGGGACCTAAATCCCATCCAGTGCCACCCCTGCTATGGCAGGGACACCTCCCACTGTCCCAGGCTGCTCCAAGCCCCATCCAGCCTGGCCTTGGGCACTGCCAGGGATCCAGGGACAGCCACAGCTGCTCTGGGAGTTCTATCCCAGCTCCTCACCACCCTCCCAGGGAGGAATTCCTTCCCAATATCCCATCTAACCCTGCCCTCTGGCAGTTTGAATCCAATGGGGATCTTCCTAATGATTTCTGTGTCACCAAAGGGGACCTGCTCAGTGATGGAAACCAGTGCCATAAGATACCATTCCTCACCTTTTGTCAGCCTCCAGAGCACAGTGGGAAACAAAAACAGAAATAAAAGCTGTAGGAAGCTGAGTTTGGTTGAATTTCATCGTTCCCATATGATCTGATCAGTGCTGGGGCTGTGGATTAAAGAACCCAGTGATATTTGGAAAGTGCCCACCTAGAGCTGTCAGGCAACACAAGGGGCTGTATGTGGTTATGAACCTATTTTTTTTTCCTTGGATTTTGCCCAGGTGACCGCAAAGGAACCTACTACAGAGTCAGAAAACTCTTGACCTCCTCTACAAGTGGGGGGAAAAAAAAAGAAAAATAGAATTGAGCTGGAAATTAAAACAGTAACCAGGAGTTACACCAAAAGAGTGAGAGAAAACAGGTGAGGAAGGGAGAGATGCAAGTTTGCAAGAGTTTGAAGTAGCTGTCTTTGAAGTTTTTTATGTTCCACTCATCTTTCCTGCTGCAGCCCATCGGGAATTCGAGGATGGGAGTTCAGAACTCTGTGTTCAGAGGAGATGAAAGGCAGAGTCATTCAGTGGTGAGAGCAGATCTCTGGAAGTGCATCCAGCCCCACGTAACTGCAGTTGAATCACAGGACATGATGTTACTGGTTAAGGGGTAACGTGGCCCTCAGTGCTGTATGAGGTAAAATGAATAATAACTCCTGGAAACAGTCATAGATCACTGAACCTTGCAACTTGGGGGGGGCTGAAAAATGAGTTACTGGGGATTAATTGGGAGAGTGTGCTGCTATAAATTACAGACGTGCTCAAGTTCATCAATAAATGTTTAAAAAAGGCACTTTAAATTAGCTTTCTAATTGATCAGGAGCAGTTCTGAGAAAAGACAGCAAAGGGTTGGAGCAGCTGAAGTCTGTGAGCACAGTCTGGACCTTGAAAAATCTCAGCTGCCTTTGTAAATGCAGAGGTATTCAGAATATCTCTGGAAAACTGACTCACCTTGATGGATGTCAGCTTCCAGAGAGGCAGAAGTCAGTGACTCAGGAGGAGGAAATTATAACTCATGCAGCGTGTAACAACAATTAAGATGTTTTCCTTTCGTTTTTGTAAAGATTACAAAAGATGCAAAATAATGTAAAAGGTTTAGGATTGATTTTGTTAGCTGACACGTCTTACCTTTAGATTATCAGGGAATAATGAGTATTTATTCTGCAGCAGTGTCTATGTGAGTGCTTAGGACCTGGAAATATACTCCTTATTTTTATCTGGGCTTCTCCCAGCATTGCAGAACACAAACCCAGGGAGGTTTGCTCTGTTGGGGTTTGAGTGCGTGTTCTTTCCTGTTTTATTCCAAACAGGGGCAATTTCCCTTTCTTTTCAGCTGTGCAGGATGTTACAGTTTAATTCCAGGGTGCAGTTTCCATGATTCCATGAGCTCTGGAAGCAGCCTGGTGTCCCGTGTGCTGTGGGGTGTGAAGGCTGTTTTGGGACGTTGGTAATTCCTGGAGTGAGCATATTTCCACAGGGCAGGTTTACTTTAAATATTGGGAAGGAATTCTTGGTTGTGAGGGAGGGCAGGCCCTGGCCCAGGGTGCCCAGAGCAGCTGGGGCTGCCCCTGGATCCCTGGCAGTGCCCAAGGCCAGGCTGGATGGGGCTGGGAGCACCTGGGACAGTGGCAGGTGTCCCTGCACTGGCACAGCCCTGCAGAGATCACTAATGACATCAGTGGTGTCTCCACACGGAGCCCTCACAGCATCACACCTTTCACAGGATCTGGTGTCCTGTCAATTTCAGGAATTGTATTTCTGGCCCTGAAGTTTGCTTGGAACATTATTGATCAGGGACCAGCTGGGAGGAGGCTGAGATCCGGCTGGCAGTGAGGGCTGGCTGGGCTCCCCCCAAAATGCCCCACAATTTCTGCTGAGGCTGCTGGTGTACAATTTAAACACCAGAAAGGCTCAAATAAACCCCATCAGCTGTTAAACAGATGAAGATAAATAGACCCAGCAAGCACCAGTGGCCACACACTTGTTTTTTTTTCCTTCTTCTGAGTCCTGTCATCACACTGAAATGTTCAGGCAATTCCAAAAGAATCATATTTAGGATTTATAGAGAATAAGCCTGTAAAGGTTCACAGCTCCCTGCCTGCCTTGAGGTGGCATTACACAGTGTAAGCAGCAGGGATGAGTCTCCACTCCCTGGTTTGGATTCCTTCACTCCCCTGCCACTCACAGCCTTCTCAAACATCATTAATCATGGCACGATAAAAGCTGGCTCTGCACATGTCTCACTGTGCTCACAGTTCCTTCTGGAGCTTGTTCCAGTTAACTTCTCCTGGGTCAAATGATGAAAGGAGATGAAAGAGCAGGTGCTGATGATGCCTTCTCTGAAAGGGTTCTCCTATCTCCCCACGTCCTGCCATCACTCATTTCTACCGGGGAGAGCAGGAGATAATTATGATCTCAGAGTGGGAAAATAACTGTCTGCCTCCTCACTGCCACCCTGGGGAGCGTTTAAGCACTACTTAACCACGGGTTAAGCATTGCTGGCTTTGCAGTAAAGTTTAAGTACAACTTGCTTTGAATAAGTACAGGGTCTGCTCTCCTGGAAGCGCTTTGAGGGCAATCACCTCCCCAGAGACATCAGCTGTTAGGATGGGCTGGCACCTGAACTGCCTGCAAAAACTTGTGCAGCACTTGAGTTGCTAAAGAGTTCAATAATTTAAAAGTGGAAAAGACGTACCAAATTATCGAGGTAATTTTCCTGAATATGGGTTTAACTTAATTTTCTGTGTCTGCAGCAAAGCAGTGCCCAACATTTCCCTTGGGAGCCATCCTAATGAATCTCATTGCCAGCGAATTTTCCCTTATATTCAACCTAATTTTTCCCTGTCTTAATTTAATCCCATTACTTCTGCTTATGCTCCCTCTTGCTACTCTAAATAATTCAGTGTCAGTAATTAGGTGCAATTAGAGATGCGTCAATTAACGTTCGTTGGCACGGCTGCAATGCCACGGGAAGGTCCAGGAGCCCTGGCTGGGTTTGTGGAGTTCCAGGAACTGCTGAACACGGATCTGGTCCCTTGCAGGCTTCCATCCCGTTCCCACTCCTCTATATTTAGCTGAAGTTGCTGGGCAGAGCGGCTCAGATATTCTTATCAGCTTTTCCTTACTCTGGTGACTCTGAACACATCCATCCCCCAAGCCAGTCAGTCCCATTCAGGCCAATAATTAGCAAAATTTATCAGGGATGTGAGTGTGGAAATAAAAACACAGACACATCAAATCATCATGAGTTGTAAGAAATATTGTTGTTCCAATTAACCCATTGAAGTGTTGAAAGAAATTCAGTTCATGTCCTTGTTCCCTTGGTGAGTTTGTGCTACCTGGGGAGAGAGTTTTTCCCTGTAAGATTTGGAGTTTCCTTCCCTTAGACTACAGAATATTTCCCTTGTTTCCTGGAACAGTTACTGTGGTTTTGTAGAGATTTGAACTGCTGAACACTCAGCTGGAAAAGATTGACTGTAGCAGTTTGGATAAATATATTTGATGCACAGATGTTCTGAGAACCTATTTTGCATGCTTGCCTGACTCGCTTCCCTTTCCATTTTAAAGAGGGATTCCACCTATTCCATCCATCTGCAACTCCTCTCCCTTGCCTCTAAGGAAAAGAACAATTCCTTGCCTGCAGATTTATAGAAGCACAGAGTGGTTTGGGTTGGGAGGGGCCCTAAAGCCCACCCAGTTCCACCCCCTGCCATGGGCAGGGACATCTGCTATCCCAATCCAACACCTTGGACAGCTACAATTTACGGATCCATGGAAATCCAGCTTGGTGGGTGAGCAGTGTACGGAGAGAATTCATCCACATCGGTCAGGAATTCAGGACCCTTTTCAGATAAGGAGTGGTGGGATCCTCGGGATTGCCTGCTGGGACCAAGTTCCCTGATCCCTCCCAGTTTTTGATGGCATGAAACTGCTGGAACGTCCCCAGGAAGTGCCACAGGAGCAGCACTGGAAAGAATTGTCCCCAGCAATGCAAAGTGGGCGGTTGTTTCCTCACGTGGTGCCTGTGTTCCGTGGTTTGGGGGACACCAGCCACGGATGCCAAAGCTGTCCTTACTCCAGCTGATGACCCTGGATCTTCCCAGAGAATCTGAGAGCTTTATCTGCTCCCGTGGGTTCAGCGACAGAACCAATTCTGTAATGCTGTTATTCCGTGTAAATTGGCTTATTTTCCTTTAAAAACCTAAAGATCTGTGTTTACCCTTGCTGATATTTCAGCAGAGCTCCACAGGAACTTGTTTCGATAAATTAAAATAAAAAAAATAAATCTAAAAAATCCCCAAATAGCATGTGTCAATGAACAGGAAACAACTGTTAATTTCGTTTTTTCAATTTAGGAAAAAAAGCAGCTCCAGCTGGAAAGAAAGGGACCTCGGGGTGATTGTGCCAGGGAGGTTTTTATGTATCTTGTTCTGTAACCTATCACCAACATAACAGACAGCCTTCCTGACCTGCAGGGGGAATGAAAAGGTGCTTAAGCTTAATGCTTTTTAAAATAATTAATCATCTGTTATTATTATATATGGCCAAGTTCAAGAAACAGTAAATTGCTTTTTATCTTTTATCAGTGAAAGCCAAATTTCAGGCATGGGAATGGATAAATCTAGGTCAGTGGCTGGATTTTCTGTGGTTTCTCTGACATTTGAATAAATTAAAACTACATTTTGAACACTGAATCCATCAATCACTAAGTACTCAAAAATGGAAAGAAATTTAGGGGTTGGTCCTTCAAGAGTTTCCTTCCCAAGGCCTGGGTTCAGTCACAATGTCATAATAAACATATTTTTAATTGTATTATGCTCTCTGCTCTTATTTTAGTTGTGGCTTTTGGGCATGTTAAGGAGATCATTTCTCTGGTAGAATTTATTTTATCTCTTCCTTCCTTCAAGCCAAACTGTGGCTGTTGGTTGTATTTTTCCTGTATCGTGGCCCTGCCTCCCTTTGACCTTTGGTATGAGCATCCTTGTCCTGGTCAGTTGGAATTAAGTCGTAAATCTATCAAATTTCAGCAGGGTCGAATCGTGCTATTCCCTGAAAATCCTCTTGTAATTCTCCATCTCTTCTTCCTCCTGGTTCCCACCCAGCACAGGTGATGGTGCCTGGAGCCATTCAGCAGCACAATTGGTGCTTTTCTTCTTATTTTATGATGTTATTGGGAAAAGATCTGTCAGGTGGAAGGATTCCTGTGGACCAGGAATCATCCCTAGGCCTGCATCTTCAACATATAAATTATTCTTTGTGGTATCAATAACAGGTGGAGTGGAAGGCAGAAAAATTTTAGGAATTTTTTCCCTTTTTGTTTGATCAGCATTGGTTTTATACGTTCTCATCTATTCTAGTTCAGATTATACTTTTTGTAAAGTGTTATGAGTTTAATCTGTAGTCATTTAAGGCAAGGTAGGTAGAGATCAGTTTTCCAGTGAAATATGAGGGAAAACTTATCCAAAACTGGACTTGGAAGGAGCCCTGCCCCAGCCCAGACCAGCCCCCAGATCTGCCCACTCCTCCCAGGGGCCACGGGGGTTGTGAGGCATAGGAAACAAGACACAGCCAAGGAGAGGCACTGTTCTCCTGCATGGACATCCATAAATCCCATATTAGGAAAGATTTTTTGCACAAAAAAGGTTGCCAAGCTGGAATGGGCTTCCCAGGGAAGTTTTGGATTCCTGGAGGGATTTAAAAGCCGTGAGATGTGGCACCTGGGGACACGGTTAAGTGGTGGCATCAGCAGTGCTGGGCTCATGGTTGGACTCAATGATCTTAGAGGTCTTTTCCAAACTTAGTAATTCCACGATTTTATGAGTGGAATTGGATTTGGCCCAAATGGGAAAGAAAATTAATCCGAATATTTTCAAAGCACCTTTTCTTATCCTTAGCTAAATTGAAGCGAAACAAGAAGGAAACTGAAGTTTCTTTCTCGTTTGGAGCTCACAAACTGCACCATTTCAGGTGGCAGAGGATTGGTAATTCTAAGACAGGTTTCCTGGGAGTCCCTAAGGGCAAGAATGCACAATAAGCAGAATGATAGATGTGCTGTTTAGGACGCCCAGCTCCACATCTGTGGATGGTTCAGCAAAATAAGATTAAATGAGGAGAAATTCTTTCAACTTCCTTTGGGCTTGGTTGGACTTCCAGAGACAACAAACTTCCCTGAGGTTTCAGGCAACTGGGAAACAATTCCAAGTGGGAAAATGGGACAGCACATCTGCACCTACAGCTTCCTTGGTGGGACACTGGAAGTTGGTGAGGGATAGAGCTGGCACAAGAATTGGAAACTGGAAAAGATGTTGCTGTTTTGGCTCCTGTGCTGAAAGTTATCCAATCCAATCCAATCCAGTCCAATCCAATCCAGTTCAATCCAATCTAATCCAATCCAATCCAGTTGAATCCATTCCAATCCAGTTCAATCCAATCCAATCCAATCCAATCCGATCCAATCCAATCCAATCCAATCCGATCCAATCCAATCCAATCCAATCCGATCCAATCCAATCCAATCCAATCCGATCCAATCCAATCCAATCCAATCCGATCCAATCCAATCCAATCCAATCCGATCCAATCCAATCCAATCCAATCCGATCCAATCCAATCCAATCCAATCCAGCTTGGTTTGTTGAATGTCTCCATCCATAATCACAAAGATCCGGGATGGCTGGAGCTGGAAGGGACCTTAAAGCTCATTTTAAAGCCATGGGCAGGGACACCTCCCACTGTCCCAGGTGCTCCCAGCCCCAGGGTCCAGCCTGGCCTTGGGCACTGCCAGGGATCCAGGGGCAGCCCCAGCTGCTCTGGGCACCCTGGGCCAGGGCCTGCCCACCCTCACAGGGAAGGATTTATCCCTGATATCCACTCTGGCAGTGGGAGCCATTCCCTGTGTCCTGTCCCTCCGTCCCTTGTCCCCAGTCCCTCTCCAGCTCTCCTGGAGCCCCTTCAGGCCCTGGCAGGGGCTCTGAGCTCTCCCTGGAGCTTCTCCTCTCCAGGTGAGCACCCTCAGCTCTCCCAGCCTGGCTCCAGAGGGGCTCCAGCCCTCGGAGCATTTCCATGGCCTCCTCTGGAATCTCTCCAGCAGCTCCACATCCTTCCCATGCTGAGGACCCCAGGGCTGGACCCAGAGCTCCAGCTGGGGTCTCACAAGAGCCGAGTACAGGTCTGGAAAAACACCCTTCCAGGGAGGAATTCCTTCCTTGCCTGCTGCAGCAAATCCAGAATTTCTCTCAGTCTTCCCTGGCTGCTGATTTCCCCCTGGCAAGGAGAGCGAGCTGCGCTGCCCTTCAGCCCCTCCTGAGCTGCCTCCGGGGGCAGGGGAGCCGAGCAGCCGCGCGGGCTGAGGGGGACGCTGGAGCCACTGGAAACAACCTGCAGCCCTTAATATGGATTCCAGGGTAATTCCATATTTCATGAGCTTCTTCTTCTCTTTCTCTTCAAGCCCCCAGGAGATGGCAGATGTTTTTGGGTATCACGTGGAGAGCAATGTGTATTTTTTTTGGTTTTTTTTTTTATTATGAAGATTGCTCCTCACTTGAAGGGATTTATAGAGGAAAAATCTCTCTTCTGGTTTTGTGTTGTTTCGTTGGGGTTTTTTTTTTAATCGAATGCAATCAGCATTTCTGAAACGTTTGCAATCAGTTTTCCTCTCAGAGCCTTTTCAAAGGGAAAAACTCCTTCAGTAAACCTGGGTTTCCAGAAAGTTTGGATCCCTCCTCTCCTTCAGGGGTCCTGCTCACGTGCAATAAAATACTGGGATCAGTGACACTGCAAAAGGGTTCTGCTACTTTAAATTCTACATTTATTACATATTGTCTCCATCTAAACCCAAAATCAGAGCGAAAGACCTCATGAAATCAAATCTATAGACAATATTTTCAAAATTAGGTCTAATCCTGAAATCTGTAACTAAGGGAAGGCACTACAAATAAATTGCAAAAGCCACATTGAATTTCTTCTGGCAAAATTCAACAGCAGCAATGAACCAGTGGAACAATGAGCAACATCACCCATCAGATCTCTATTTTCCTCTCTAGAGAATTAATCTCTTGTGGTATTGAATCTATTGAACTTCTCTATAATTGTCCCTTCAGCTCCTTTCTCTTGATTTCTTGCTTTTCTTTAACAATAACAAAATTTTCTCTCTTTTGCGTATGGGTGGGAAAATGAAGTTGTTTTGTTGTTTTGTTTTGTTTGTTTTTTTTTTCTGGAAAAACTGTAGAAATTGCAGTGTATTAATTCATTGCACCTAATATTAAATACAGGAACATCTGCCATGGGATTTCCATCATGGATTTCTCCCTGATTCCTTCCTTCAGTACCTGGCCAGTGGCTTTGTCCAGAAGATCCTGCACCCTCCCAGCATGAAGACAAGACCTGTCCTCAATAATTTGGAACCACTGGATGTATTCAACCAAAAAAAGACAGGCTGGGCATCCCTGATGGATAAACATGCTGGAAATGGAACCTTTTCCTCAGTCTGCTGCAGGAGTGGTTTAAAACTGCTCCAAGGCATGGGGATGGGACTGATACTGGAAATCTTGGCTGGATGGGGGCTGTTCATGCTTGGTTGCTGTGCTGCTGCCAGCTGGCAAGCCTGGAAGCATCCATGAATTCCCTCTAAAACATGGGAATTCCATGGGGCTGGGCCAGTGCTCAAAGACTGCAGATGTAACTCCAGCGAAGGAACTCCGGAGGAAATGCCAAAGTTCTGCCAACTCTCCTCCCTCGGCCAGCTTTTATTTTAGCTTGAAATGTAAGAAATAATTTACTTCTTAGAAAATGTGGAAGGCAATTCATAAAGAATTCATTTCCCCTTACCTTGGTGATTAAGGTGGCTCTGTTTTTCCTTCCTGTTTCCAGGGTGGGGAACAGGCAGCCCAAACTCTGCTGAATGAAAGATAAATGAGTGATAAAATTGCTGGAGAATCTCTAATGTACGTGCTCAAGCCATCAGGCTTCAGCTCTTATTAAGTGTGAGCAAGGACTGGGACTGTTCCTGTGCTTGACTGACGTTGGAGACTTTAAAAAATTTATATGAAAGCACAGAAACTAAAATAACTTTTAGATATTTCACTCAAAGTAACCAGAAATATTTTGCAGTGTCATGGTTTAATAATAATAAAGAAGAGAGAGAGGGGGCAATAAAGCCCCAGGCAGAGAAGTGATGCCCAAACAGTTGCTCAGCACCTGTCCCCCAGCAGTGGTCGGTGGCTCCCAGTTTCCCCAGTTTATAAACTGGGCATTGTAAGATGTGGAATGTCCCTTTGGTCACTTCAGGTCACCTGTCCTGGCCATGCTCCTCCCAAATTCTTGTGCAGCTCCTTGCTGGCAGAGTTTGGGACACTGAAAAGTCCTTGACTCCAAAATATCAGCGTGTTCTCAGCATTATTCCCTCTATCCCAACCAAAACCAGCACAAAGTGGGATGAGGATCACATGCCCTAAAACCAGTGGGAAGGGTCCCCCAAGCCCAGACCTCTCAATATTGCTTGCACAGAGGGAAAAACAAATCATTTTTATGTCCCTTTGCAATTCCACTCTGCTTTCTCTCCCTCAATTGGTGCTCAGGAAAATAAAATGGTTGTGGAGGTAGCAAAAAAAAAAAAAAAGCTTTGAGTGTTTCTCATAAAATGAGATGTTCAGGGCTCTGTGAGCTTCTCCTAATGGTTAAAATAGAGAGAGGCAGCCTGAAGCCTCAGACTGACTTTGCAGGGTTTGTTACACAATGAGACAGGGAACAAAGAAAGAGCTGGAAGGAGGGGAAGATGATGATGGAGCCCTTCCTCGGTCTGTGATGTGCCTTTGCCCATTCCCAAGAAACAAGGAAGAAAAGTCTTGTAAAAATTGTCAGCAATATGAAAGTACATTATCTGGGACACCAAAGAAAAAAGATCATAACTTTTGCTCTGAATCCTCTCTATTCCCCTGGTGTCGAGTGATAAAACCTTAAAATACTCTTTTTTTTTTTTTAATTTTTGTTTTATTACTTGGAAAAGT